>CM061142.1:580294484-580309484 GCA_030789695.1 Scilla litardierei
TACCCGTGCCAGTCCCTCTTCTGACGGAGATATGGATGGTCGAGGTGGCGAGTTTTGCCAATTTTTGGGCGTTATGAAAGAGATGTTGGAGGTTCAGTGTCAGTTGGTTGAGCAGACACATCGGGCTGCTCTGCCTGCACTACCGTCACTGCCTCTGCCTGTCCCTTGAGCTGCTCCAGCAGTTCAATGAGCTTCAGCCGAAGACATTTTCCAGGAAGAAAGGACCGTTAGGAGCTGATGCATGGATCCAGAGCACAGAAGAGAAGTTGGTAGCTGCGAAGATCCCTGAGGATACCCGAGTTGAGATAGCAAAGATGCAGCTGGCTGAGAATGCTAAGAACTGGTGGCGCATTGAGGAGAGGCGCCTGCAGAAGTGGAGTGGAAGAACTTCAAGTCTATGTTCCGAGAGAAGTATTTCCCTAAGGTTGCTAAAAGGGAGATTTTGAGCCAATTTATGGATCTAAAGCAGGGGGACATGACGGTTGATGAGTACGAGGCAGAGTTCGAGATGCTCAGTCGATTTGCCTGTCATATGGTGAAGAAGGAAGAGAACCGAGATGATCGGTTTCGTCAGGGACTGGGTCCAAAGATTTAGGCTTCCATGTCCTCGGCAGATTTTTCGACCATGGGAGCTGTGTTGAATGCCGCCAAAAATAATGAGATCATATCACGTCTTCCTGATCCTCCTGATAGTAGAGGAAAGTGACCGATGGAATAGTTCAGGCCAGTAGCTAGGCCTGCAGTGGGACCCGTTTAGTCGGTGCATTTCAAGAGGCCAGGAGCACCTGCACAGAGCCAGGCCAGGGATCAATGTCATTTCTATGGAAAGCCGGTGCATCATGCGAGTTATTGCAGGAAGAAGTTGGGTTTGTGTCTGGCATGTGGAGCTACCACACATGCCATTATAGATTGCCTGAGGTATCGCCATACTGAGGGCAGAGCACCTGCCCCTATTCAGAGAGGGACTAATGTTCGTGGAGCTTATACCATGACGGCCGTGGATGGCGTCATTGCAGGTAATCCCTTAGGCTTAGTTTTTCATATTATAGTTTAGTTTTTTTTGCTGCTTATATATGTTTCAAAACCTATTTGTTTTCTTCTAAATCAAATCTTTAAAGTTTTGAAACAAGCACACAATTTCACAACACACCTATTTTTCCTCATCCAATACCACAACTCTACACGTTTTTCCAAACGTTTTAAAATATGTCTTTGACCTTAAACTTCTTTCTTCCATTTTCCTCTTCGAGAGTGTTATTTTTTTGATTGTTATGATATTGTTAGTACTAGCTAATCACTACTATAGAATTATGTTTGCGGGTAGGCTTTGAGTGAGATGTGATATGTTGTAGCGTTGATTGGCTGATTTTGGAACACCAAGATATTAGATTATATTTCTTTCGGATGAAAAGAATGCGGTGTCCAAGACTTATTTATAATACCAATGTGTGATGGACTCAATGGAGAATTTTGGTTGGATGAAATTATATACAGGGAGATGAGTACTTAATCGATCCGAAACTTGGACGAGCGGTAGATAGGAATAGCTAGGAAGGGATAGTACGATTTAGAGTGACCATGAAATGAGGAGAACATTTAAAAGCATCAAGACTTAATTATTAAGTTGTGGTGAGAAGGCATTGGAGATGACGCGACATGTTGAGACGGATGGATGTTATGAAGATGGATTTAATATGATTATGAGATTAGATAATAGTGGTAAGGATAGATGTGGCTTGATGGTTCATAGATTATGGAGGATGAATTTATGAGTTAATATGATGGAGAATATATTGGGGACGTGATGATTGTTGAATTGTAGACAGTAATGTGGATTTATAGTTAAGTGTTAGGGTGTGATTCAAGTTGTAGCATTAGCCACTGGAGAGACGGGTTATGATGGATTATTTGAGGAACGTCGTTTGAAATTATAGGATTATCGATCATTATGTGTAGATATGGGAGTTGCAGGCATAATCTATATAGATATTATTATTATTAGTATAAGTGATTCCGAGGACAGAATCATTTCTAAGGTGGGTAGAATGTAACGGCCGCTTTCCGACCGTTCGTATTTTTTGCGCGCACGACTCTTTCGTGTGCATATTTATTTTTGCCTCTTCTTGGACTCGGACTATGCAATGTGATATGTCATTGTGACAGTAATGAAGAGTAGTTATATGTGAGATTTTTAGTGAACGTCATTTCACGGGTCGTTCTCCCACAAATCGAGTTTGATTGCAGGATCGTCGTAGCTTTAGACTTAGTCGTCGGATCTTTTATTTTTTCTGTTAGTTTTTCGTTGACCAAAAACATGATTAACCACAGTATCATTGAATCTCTTTTCGTCACAGTCGTCACGGTATTTTTTTTGTAATTTTTTGGACACTCCTAGTCCACCCAAATCACTAATCAAAACCCAAGCCTATTAAGCCCAAATTAAATTCGAAATTCTGTTGCTAATCAAATCTCATGGGATTAGTACGTATCAGGAGATTTGATTCAGCCATTACCCTCACCAATACTTCCCCACTTTGTACACCCCCTCACTCTCTCTCTCCCCTAGTCACCCCTAAACTATACCCAACTTAAAAATACCTATAGCAAATCATCTTCTCATAAGGAAAACAAACCAGGCCGAAAACACAAGCTCACGCAAAACCCATGCCCTAGCCGAGTTTGCTTCTCCTCCAACCACCCACAACCACCCATAGCCTCCCCACTCCGGCCACCAGCATCTCCACCTCCTTCTCCTCCATCTCCACCTCTCCAAGAGCCCCCAAACCCTAGAGTTTCTCCACTTTGGCCGAGAATATGTCAACAACACATACCGCCGGAAAAACGTGCGGCCACCGGCCATCCGCCACCGCCGGTGACCACCACCTCCTCCACTCGACTCCTCTTTGACCCCAATTATCTCCAACTCCCCTTACCCTTTTCCCACGTCTCAATCTCCTTGAAAACCTCGTGGAACTCAGATCTAGCAGCTGTTTTTGACAATTTGCACGCCGTCACCTCAAACTCGCACCCACCGATCATCCGGCCACCTACGACGACCACCTTAGTTAGACTCCTATCGAATCCCTCTATCATCTCCAATTTCCCTTTTCCTTTTTCCACATCTCTAGCTCCTGGAAAATCCGTCGAAACCAAGCCCATTTGCTATTTTTTGACAGATCTGTGGGCTGAACTTCGACGCTGGCGCACGACCACCTCCGACCACTTCCGGTGACCACTCCACACCATTGGCTTCCTCTTGAAGTCCTTTAGCTTTTGCAATTTTCCGTTGTCGCTGTTTATCGTTGGTTTTCTGCTGAGACGTGCGACAACGAACGTTGCACGAATCTGTCCCCTTCGACTTCTCACGGCCACCCACCACCGTACGCTCGCGCGTCGGCCACCCACCAGGCCGAGCAACTCCCGCTGGACTGCTTCCACTACCAGCAGATCCCTTGGACCCTCGAAGTCCACGTGTGTTGTCGTGCACACGTGTTTTCACTCGATGTCTTCGACGTCGTGAAGATCAATTTTGCTACCCGCAACGGGAGGAAGAGCGCCGCTTGCTCGCTATTTTCGTGCCACCACCCCGCTGTCCAGATGTGCCTTGCTATGCTACCCATGGCCGAGGAGTTGTAGACGACGCCGACGCTTCGCCGTTCAGACCCGACATCCGCTATTTGGACGAGGTCAAAAGGTTGGTCCCCCTAACATGTAGTAAGAACCCACACGTACCGAAACATAAAACCTATTCTAAAATCTGTCAACGTGAACTAAAGATATTTTCTGCTTCTTTAAAACGTTGTCCACCGTAGGAAAGATCGGCGAACAAACTAATTTTCTGTGCACATAGGGTAGACGTCGATCTAGACTGAACAAAACATCAAAAGACGTGACTTTTGACTGTTAGGGTAGTCCCGCCAAATTTAGAAACAAACCGTAATAGGATTGACAAAAAGCACGATCTGACATCGCCGTGATCCTATTTCAGATGGACCATTACTGATGCTCCGACTCGACGAGACGCTCCCGTCGAACGTATCGCTCGCCACCGCAGGCAAGTGTGTTCACTTGTGCAGTTTCGGCCACGTTTAGGCCATTGTCTCCTTTTAAACTGTAAAAAGTAATGACAAGAGAACCAGACGTGAAATGATAGCGTCTGAGACACCCCGCGATAGCCTGGACTTGACGACGAAGTCCGGGCACGTCAACAACAACTGACGCCATAGTTTTTATCTGTGTGTGCGTGTGTGGACCCCCTAGAATCAACAACAACAACTGCTACCGTAGGTTTTAACTGTGTGTGTGTGCGTGTGGACCCCTTAGAATGAACAACTCTCATCCATACTCATCTTGTCATGCCATGTCATGTATTGCATAAGCCTGCGGACGAATATGGCACTCCCCAACCTGGAGAGAGTGAACCCTTGTCACGCTTGGTAATGGATAAGCCTGTGGGTGAATAGGACATTCTCCAAGCTAGGAGAGTGAACCCTTGTCATGATACATAAGCCTGCGGTCGAATAGGGCACTCTCCAAGCTAGGAGAGTGAACCCTTGTCACGATACATAAGCCTGCGGGCGAATAGGGCATGCGAGTAAGTGAGTGATCCCTTGTCATGTCTTGTCTTATGCACTTGGGCTGGGGTAGGGTTGAGCGTGCGCACGAGGAGAGGGTCTGATCCCCCTCAAACTGTAAGGCGTGAACCCTTCGTGTCACACACCTGTCTTGTCTTGTCTTGTCCCGTCTAGTCTATTCTTATAGTCAGTAGCACATGCTATGGCTATTGCCTGTCACATTTACTTTTCAGCTTTGCCCTTACTTTCTTGCACATCTACATATCTGCCATGCTATTGCATCATCATCATGTAAACAACTTTTAAAATGTCAACCTTAAAATGTTATACACCTTGCAGTGGAGTCTCCTCATGTTTACTTGCAGACTTCGCCTGACGTACAACCACTGTCTCTTGGCGTTTATACGTCAGGTACCGAGATTGGGTTAGTAGATCCGGAGCCGGTACCAGAGGACTTGGAACAGGAGCACGTTGCTGATCAGGAGTACGATCTACGTGAGGACCAGTCTTAGAGGTTCCTCTGTTGATGACCTTGGAGGTTCAGTCACTTTCTACTTTGGGTGCGTAGCACCATTTTGCTTTCTGTTTTAGGTTGGGTGCGTAGCACCATTAGTTTCCTTTTTCTGCGTTGTAGCCATGCTGGGCTCCTTTTTAGACTTTTGTACTCTCTGGATATTATCTCTTATTATTAATGAATTCAACCTCCTTTCTGTACTTTCTGGTGTTCCAAATTTTATAAATGCAAGAACATGGAAATTTTGAAATGGTACACCTACAGACGCTTATTGGGTCCGAGCTTCACAGCTCCGGCCCAAGCGGGCCTTAGTCACGCTTTACCTCCATAGTTTTGAGAAGCGGGGCATGATAGCTGAGGTGTCTGAGATGGCTGGGATGGTCATGTTGGTAGGAGAGTCACGACAACAGAAGTGAGCTCATCAATCGAGGACTTCATCTCTGATATGGCATGTGTAATGCCTCGAAGGGAGTTGGCCATAGAGGCCTTGAAATCCCTTAGCTCCTCCTCCACTTGAGTGATACACTCGAGATCGGAGAGTGGTGGAGGATGAGTGCTCGTAGATGGTCCGTCCTGCTGGCGAGATCTCCTATGGAACCGACGAAGGGTTGGCCAGACGGTGAGACTGGAAGTGGAAGCAAATGGGATAGCAGGGTCATAGATATGCTGGGGCTGGGCAGGGTCAGGATAGGGCTATGCAGCTGGTGCCTGAGCTGCCTTGGCAAGATCGAGATCGGCTGGAAAGATCCACTACATGGAAGTGCCAAGTCCAAAGCGTACATGATTCGGGAGATGAGTGTGAGGGCTGTGATTGGTCTCGTGAAGCCAAAAATATCTATCCTTCTCGTAAGATTTGATCATGTGCATGTTTAAGAGGACAGAGAGATCAGGGAAGTGGGGCTCGGGATGGGATGCATGGAATCTAGGATCTTCATGTTGTGGGAGGAAGCTGGGCAATAATTATGATGAACCCTCCACAGTAGATATGAGAGTGTGGGCTGGAGAGGATGTGGAGAAATCTCTGATATAGTCAGGATCCAGTGTGAAGGATATATTGTGGAACTGGGGTGTTGCCTTCACAAAGGACACGGGGCTGAGTGGCATACCAAAGGAAGAAGAGCTCATCCTGGGAGACTTGGCCAGTCTCGTAACGAAAGAAGATGGAATTCGCTATGTTACGATGTACGCTACAGAGGCCAGGGTGAATGATGCTAGATGCCTTTGCCCCTATGATGGGGAAGGGTGAAAGGCTAGTAATCCTTAACCAAAAGATGTTGGCATTGTACTAAGGAGGATATGGGTAGTTTTGGAGGCAAGCTTCAGGCTCTAGTGCTCGAGACCACGTAAAGAGCGGGTTCAAAGAGTTGGTGGACATGTCATACTCTTTATTCATGATACAGAATGATAACCCAAAAGGTGAGCTCTTAAAAGTGGAAATAAATTCTAAAGTAATCCTTCTATATGGCCTAGCTGCACACTCTAGGAATTCCTCCCATCCGATGTTCCAGAGGAGGGTGCTGACAACATCAAGGAGAACTAGTGCAGAAAGAGCAGTGACGCTCAGGAGTTTGGTTGGCAATATAGTCCTAGGTTAAGAGAAAGGAATGATTCACATTGATTCTCATCAACGAACACAATTCCTAGAGTGCCAACCTGAGGGGGAGGGAGAGGTGCATCACCTCTCTCAAGAGATGCTTGGACTTGGGCAGCAGTCAGAGTTTTCTAACATTTTCCCTTGCCCTTGGAACGGCCAGTAGTGGTGCCCTTCTTCTTATGCTCTCTCTTGGTAGGCATTGTGAGCGTGGTGTGAACGATGCAAGAGTTTATGAAGTATGTAGTGTATGTAGATTCATGCAATTTTTCGTGATTCAGCAAGCAATTTCGAAAATTAATGAGTGAGGAAAGGGGTTACCGAAGTTGGAGCTCCTTACTAAAATTGAAAGCACCAATGCCAAGAGGAGAGTCCCCTAGCTAATCTTGAAGCCAGCAACTAATCTCGAGTTGTCTGCATCATTGTGATGCTCGAAACCCAAAAAGTGGGCCGTCAGGGGTTTGGTTCGTCACCCATTTTAATCGGAAGAAGAGGTGGAAGAGAGGGTTGATGGACACATTAGAGAGTTGGGTAGTGATTTGGGAGAGTTGGAGAGGAGATTGGAGTGATCGGAAGTAGCTCTAGTCGAGGGAATCGTGAGAGAAGACGAACCGGTTCGAAGAAAATTCGCATAGAATTTCCGTTTGTGTGGTGTGGGGGTATTTATAGGGCAGCGACGTGGTCACGTCGATCGAGACTAATTGATCGAGACTAAATGACCACGTTGATCCTGCAGAATATGGAATTTTGGCTCGAAAAATAGAAAGTTACGCAGCTGCGTAACGATGTGAAACAGCCGCATCAAAGTGGGAGAAAATGAAGCTCAAAAATTGGAGTCGACGTGGTCGCGTCGTTTTAAGTTCAAATGGCCGTGCTGAATTGGAAGGATCGAAGCATAAAGATTTGGGTCGACGTGACCGTTTCATTTTTGTTCAAGTCGCTGCATCGATCCTGCAGAAAGATGATTTTGAGCCAAAAATACAGAAAGTTACGTGACCGTTTCGCATTGGTTAAATGGTCGCGTTGAATTGAACAATGTGGCCTATGAGATTTGTGGTCGGGACACGTTCATTTCAAATGATGTTCAAAGTACTGTGTATTTTGGTTTGGAAATGAGGATCGAAGCGGTCATTTCGATTGATGTGAAACGGCCGTGTCGTTCCTGCAGAAGGGTGATTTTGAGGCCAAAACATAGAGAGTTATGCGGATGCGTCGAACTGGGTGACGCAGCCATGTGGAATTGAAAATTTTATCTAGAAGGTTACCCCAATCGTTGCGGTCGTTTGTGCTTTTTGTCATGCAATCGTGTCGATCGCCATTTCAGCTGCTATTCTCCTCTTCTTCATCTTTTCTCCATGCAGTCGCGTGGATTGGCACCAAGCGGCCGTTTAGAATAATTTTTCCCAATTTCTTCAGTGTTCTTCCTGCATCAAACACTTAGTGAATTTTGGGGTTTTGGGGGTTTATTCAAAGGGAAAAAATTAAGCTATTGTAAAGTAAAATATAAGATCTAAAGAGAGACATAAAAATGATATAAAAACCCTTGGGTTGCCTCTTAGGAAGCGCTCATTTTAAGTCACGAGCTTAAATCCATATTTTGATATCGTCATGGAGGCTTTATGGTGGAGAAGTCCAGGGTGTCCTCGTCTACTTGCTTCTTTTCCATGATCAGCTTCAGCTTATCCTATCCTTGGTTCCTCAGCTCCTTAGGGTTCTGTTGATGCGATCGTGGTGGCTTCTCTTTGAATTTTTCGCTGGATGCTTCCTCGTCTGTATTTACTTTGATTTTCTCCTCCGTGCTCAAATTGTCATCTGGGGCTCTTCATTGTCATTCAAAAACATCCCCTCCAACGTTGTCTCCTTGATCGCTTATTCAAGGAGTTCGGCTTGATTCGTATGGTCACCTTTCATAAAGTTCTTCATTAATTTCTTGAGGTCAAATTCGACCTTCTCTCGTCCCACATTGAGAGAGTGTGTTCCTCCGTTCACATCAATAAGTATGCCCACCGTGGCCAAGAAGGGCCAGTCAAGAATGATAGGGATGCGAGCGTCCTCGGACATGTCCATTACGACAAAGTCGCACATGATCAAGACTTTTCCTATGCACACTGGCACATCCTCTATCATGCCCAGAGAGTACTTAATTGACCTATCCACCAACTGAAGGGACATATTTGTTGGTTGGAGCTCCCTTATTTCCAGCTTCCACATATCGATAGGGGCATCAAACTGACACTCGCCCCTAGGTCGCAGAGTGCGCTCTTGATCTCAATATCCTCAACTGCACATGGAACAGAGAAGCTCTCTGGGTTCTCAAGCTTCTCTAATACCTTCCTTAGTAGTATGACGACGCATTCAGCCGAGAGCACTACTTTCTCTCTTCTATCCCCTTTCGTTATGATTTCCTTCAAGAAATTGGCGTAGGTTTGGATTTTCGATATGGCATCAAGGAATAGAATTGAGATATTCAGCTACTTGAGGAGGTCGAAAAATTTTCTGTACTTCTCGTCTAGTTTGGCCTTCGCCAACCTTGATGGGAAAGGAACTCTCGGTATGTACATTATGGGAGATTGTTTGGAGGGCTTCCCTTGCTCCTTCTCAACAAACTTCTCCCTGGACGGTTCAAATTGTGGAGGTTCTACCTCACCTTTAGCATTCTTCTCAATCTTGGATTCACCCTCTCCTTGGGTTTCCTCTTCAACTTTAGCTTCTTTCTTAGCAATGGGCATGGCAGGGCTCTCCATCTGCTTCCCACTTCTGACTGTAATCATGTTTACATGCTCTCGAGGGGTTTCTTCAGCTTGCCCCGGTAGTTTTCCTTGTGTTCTTCACATCTGTGAAAGTTGTTGCGCCATCTGCACCATTGTAGCCTCCATCGATTTCTACCCTGACAGTAGTTGTTTCGTGGTGGATGCAAGCTGTTGCGTGGTTGTCACGAGCTGCTGGAATGAGGCCTGAAAGTAATCATTACCCTGCCCTTGTGTTCGGACGCGACTCTCAATAAGCACGTCTAAGCTGGACTTTTGAATATGAGGCATGTTCACGGAAGGTCTTTGGTTGAAGCCCTGGAATTGCCCATGAGTTTGAGGCGCTTGTAAATCTTGAGGTTGCTGAGGGTATGGCGGTGGACCTTGTAAACTGAAGTCAGGTAGGAAAAATTAGGATGGTTCTTCCGTCCTTGATTGTACATCCCGAAGTATGGGGTGTTCGGCAGCCTTGGGTAGTTTCCATAGAAGGCGTTGGCATGCTCTATGCTCATGACTGGAGGTGCCACCATAGAGGTGGAGCATTCATTCCCTTGGTGTCCATGTACACCACATACCTCATAGTGGACGGGTTAGTAGCACCGAGCCCAATCAAAGGTAGTTTCTTGGTTAGAGCTTCAAATTTAGCGGAGAGGAAGGATACCTCATTAATGTCATACTTACCTCCTCTTCTGGAGGTGCTCCTCTCATTGCTCTATGAGTCATTGTTGGCGACCATGTCCTCCAATAACTTCATTGCCTCATCAGGAGTCTTGCTCATGATCGTGTCGTTAGTGACGACGTTAATAGAAATTCTCACGTCCCGGGTCAATCCAGTGTAAAATGCTTGGATTAGATCCAATTAGACACACCATGGTGTGGACAATTACGTTGTAGATCATTGAATCTCTCACAAGCCTCTTACAAGGATTCCTGGTCTAGCTGGTTGAAATTGGTGATCTCGTTGCGCATTTTTGCTGTTTTTTGGAGGAAAATATTTGGTCAGAAATGTAAGAAAAAGACTATCCCAAGATGTGAAAGTGTTAGGACTATGGCTTCTAAGCCAGTCCTTTGCTTTGTCTCTAAGCGAAAAGGGAAATAGTCTTATCCTAATGGCATCATTGGTGATGCCATTCATCTTCAAGGTGTCTATCTTCTCTAAGAAGTTGTTGAGATGGTCGTTCAGGGTTTCCCTGGGAGATACTTTGAATTGATCTCGTTGTATGAAGTCGATCAAGGACGGCTTCAGCTGGAAGTTGGTAGACTCCACCGGCAGGTTCTGGATGCTAGACATGGACCCATTGAAGGGATAGAGAAATTCAAGAGCGATCTAGGAGCCGGAGGTGGTGGAGGTGGCGGAGGTGGTGGAGATGGCTCAGGACCATTCTTGGGATTGTGTATCTCTGCCATTTATTCAAGATCTAATCTCCTTCTTCTTTTGGTGTTAAGCCTTCTTGTAGTGGCCTTAATCTCAGGGTCTCGTAGATGCATGTTCGTAATGCTTTAGGATCTCCTGGACATACAAGAGAGCTATACCAAAGAATAACGTTAAGAGCACCAAGAATTAATACAAAAGAGAAATATAAACAAAAACAGAAGAAAAAAAGAATACATAGTCTATCAACAAAGAATAGAATCAATATCAAGCTGTGCCTCTTGGAAGCAGCACCAAAAAGCTTGTCCACTCTCGCTGAGCCTCTAATATTTATAGTGCCACAAGTACATGGTGTCGTGTAGCGCTAACGGGTCAAACAGAGGGAGGCGATCGTTGAGTACCGATTTTCTTCTTCATTCGAAAGCCATGCAATCGAATAGTGGTCGAAGATAGAAATAAAGTGTGAAATCAAATGATAAAAGATCTAGGGCTTAGGGTATCCCCACCACTGGACTAGGGTTAAGGTTTGATTAAAAGACGACCGATTGTTGGATTCATTGTGACTCGGGAGAGGTCGCCTAACCTAAGCGCATTCTCCTACCCCACATTCTTGTGGTGCATGATAGAATAGTCCATTATGTTATGTCCTACCCTCTGCTCTCACGATGATATGCTGGGCCTATCCTAACCTATACATATGCCGACTCTCATCGATACATCGATATATGTCAGGCGCATTATGCTTGACGAATATCCCCAATCTTCCTCCCGACCACGCTGGTGTTCGAGGATTGGATCTATATTAGGAGGGCTCTAATCGGTGCACGCTTCTCATTGGTCACACTGATAGTTTGAATCTTCGTAGGGATCAAACCCCCGGATTGGTCCCGACTCTCGCCGACGGCCAATCCAATCACCTACAAGGGAGGAGGTCGAATCTACGATGATAATTGGCATCTTAATATATCCAAACTCCACAATTAGCGCAGCAATTTAGTCGATTAATTCATCCAAACCATAGCCCTATTTTAATGGGATTCAACCTATTGCCCTTGATGAAAACTACTCAATAACCCTGACAATTGAATCAATTTTAACCATGGGGGGCAATGAGAAAAGCCATAGATTTAAAGTATCAACACAATGAAAGCAAACCACACAATAGAAATAACAAAGGGGAACTTCTATTAAGGAAATCTAATCTATTACAATAGATACTAATTAAAAGCAATAAGAATGCTGAATAAAAGAGTAAGAAATCTCTTACTAAACCCTCAAAACTCAAGAAAATAGCAAAATAAGAGATGTGTTCGCTCAGGAAAGAAGTGTAATGCCCTACGTAGCTACTGCAAAAGTACTATAGGGGGGTGAATAGTAATTTAAAATAATTAAGAAGATAATTCCTAATTATCTTGCAAACTCAACCAACAATGCGAAAATGTAAATATAGACAACAAAGAAAACAATTGCAAACAAACAATTTAACGGGTTCGGATCCACCCAAGTCTCCCCGACTTGTTCCTGGTGATCTTACGTCCCAAACACCCGGATCCCTTCTAGATACTTGAGTTAGAAACTTCTAACTCAAATTTGCACTATGAAATACTTGTAGAAACCTCTACAAGATCAAATCATACACAAATGAAATTATGACTCCCACAACCCGGGATCACAAACAAACTCTCACAACCGAGAGTAAATCACTTGCAATATTCAAAGTAAATGAAATACGAAATGCTTACCACAAAAACCTATGCCTTGAGTAAAACTTACGATTTAGGGCAAAGAGGATTTTGGGGAAGATGAAGGCACCAAACCCTAGCTCCAAGATGTTGATCAGCGATGGGAGCCTAGGAAGTTGTTGGTGGCCTTGGAATCAAGCTCTTGGCTTGGAAGGCTCACAATCAATGAATCTCTCTTTTGAAATAAGAGTGAGGGAAAGATTCAAGTGAGAAATGAAAGAGCTTTGAATGAGAATTAATTGCTTCTCTTTGATCTCTAAACTTCAATAAATATCAGCCTTGAATGCTATGAAAGCAGCACTCCAAGTATATATAGGATAGAGGAAAGAGAGAGCAAAATTCGTGGCATTTAATGCTCCAACGGCTCTATTCTGAAGCAGACTAGTCGGTCAAAGAAGGACCACTGACCGGCTAGTTCATCAACTAGTCGGTCGATCAATCAACATGAACCGACTAAGAGGTGAACAATCAATAGAGAAGTTCATAGAAAATAGAACTAGTCGGTCCAAGAAGACTTGCCAACCGACTAGTTTCACAACTAGTCGGTCGGTGAGTGAACTTAGACCGACTAATAGATGAAATCAAATAGTCTGAATCAAATACAGCTAGTCGGTTTAAGAACAACTTCTAGTTTCTCAACTAGTCGATCGGTCGTTGTGCTTTGACCGACTAACTGTAAACAGTAAGATAGGTTGTACAGTGAAAGCTCAACTAGTCGGTCTAAGAAGGATTCCTAACCGACTAGTTTCAAAACTAGTCGGTCGGTGAACCTTCCTGGACCGACTAACTGTAAATAGTAAGTGAGCTTGAAATTGAGAAGGCATTCTAGTCGGTTCAAGAAGATTTACCGACCGACAAGATTGCCATCTAGTCGGTTGGTTCTTCTTCTTGAACCAACTAACATGCACAAGAAGTAGCGAATCGAAGCGCGAAGCTTCGGGAAAGTTCGTATGGGCTTCTAATAAGATCCTAGCTCTAAGATATGAGCGATATGAAGATTAAAACGTAAGACCTACTCAAGGCTTAACAATCTACGAAACGAAGCTAGAAGACTATAAATAAAACTTGACGAACCGTCTTCAAACGCTTCATTCCGAATCTCTTGACTTCAATAATGGTCCTTGAGCTTCAACGAAGCTCCAAGCACACGATCACACACTCTGAGAAGTCTCGAGACGTCGCTTTAGATGTTTATAGAAATTTGGCGACGATTCCATAACTGCGCTCACAAAGAGTTAGTTCACGATATTTATGTTTGTTCATCATCAAAACCCAAAACCGGGGAGTCAATACTCAACATTCTCCCCCTTTTGGTGATGACAAACCAACATAAATAATAATCAATAATAATGATTCAAATGAAATTTACTTACTCCCCCTGCATTGATGACACATTAATTCCAAATTAAATAATAATCATACGCATCAAGCAGACGAGGAACTATAAAATGAGAATCCAATTATTGAAATTTCGGATTTGAAATCCATTTTTATATCTTAACTCCCCCTGAATCTAACATATCAAATTAGATTCACGGTAAATTGCTTTAAAATATCATTTAGCACATCGTCATTATTAATTCTCGCCCCCTTTGGCATTAGCAAAAAGAGCGGGAGGAGATCAACGACAACAACAATGGCTAAAATATAAAAGCACGGGAGTCGTAGAATACGACCACGGTCCAAAATGAGACCAAAGGAAAATACGAAGTAAATCAAAGCGTGGCAATGAGACCATAGTCGATAATCGAAAAATAAGATCATCAAAACTCAAATTAATTTTACGTATTGAGTTATGGAATATACTCTCCAATATCAACATTCTTAATGAATTAAGTGCATGGAAAACAATTCTATGTTTCCATAGAAATAATTTCTATTAAATCAAGATTTAATCGTCGAGCGACGAAGTCAACATCAGAGACAAAAAAATATAATGTGCACAAAAGAAGTAAATGGCAACACGATGTATATATATATATATATGAGAACATGAATACATCAAAAGCATACATCTGCCAACATACATAAACACGATCGAATGATCGGAGCACAACATACAACATATATCACAGCATATATCGAAGTATCTCAAAACATACAGACATCTATCCAAAATACATCAAAATCCAGAACCACCCAAACTATCCTACCCCACTCTCTCACAACAAGTATATCATCCAATGTGCATAGGGAGAGTCCTCCAAGCAGGCTCAGGAGGTGGAGGCAGGGTTAGCAGCAGCAGCAGGCTCTGCAGGAGGGGTGGTGGTCACTGGGTCAGCAGGAGTGTCCACAGATGGGAGTGTCGCAACAGGAGTGGCCTCGGGAGCACCAGACAAAGTATCCACCGGAGGAATGGTGGCAGCAGGTGTGCTCTTGGGGGCACCGGATAGAAGTAGCAGCAGCAACAGAAGTACCCTCTGGGGCACGAGCAGTAGAAGCAATAAGCTCTTGGAGCTC
>CM061142.1:580309984-580336990 GCA_030789695.1 Scilla litardierei
CTCGAGGGTTGGAGCGGGCGCGTAGCCCGGCCCGTGCCCTTCTCTGGTTTGGGTGGCGAGGGTTGGCCCTGCCCCAGAGGTCTCGAGGGGGGGAGCGGGCACGTAGCCTGGCCCGTGCGCTTCTCTGGTTTGGGTGGCATGGGTTGGCCCTTCCCCAGAGGTCTCGAGGGGGGAGAGGGGGCGTAGCCCGTCCCGTGCCCTTCTCTGGTTTGGGTGGCGAGGGTTGGCCCTGCCCCAGAGTTCTGGAGGGGGGAGCGGGCGTGTAGCCCGGCCCGTGCCCTTCTCTGGTTTGGGTGGCGAGGGTTGGCCCTGCCCCAGAGGTCTCGAGGGGGGGGAGCAGGCGCATAGCCCGGCCCGTGCCCTTCTCTGGTTTGGGTGGCGAGGGTTGGCCCTGCCGCAAGGGTCTCGAGGGGGGGAGCGGGCGCGTAGCCTGGCCCGTGCCCTTCTCTGGTTTGGGTGGCGAGGGTTGGCCCTGCCCCAGAGGTCTCGAGGGAGGGAGCGGGTGCGTAGCCTGGCCCGTGCCCTTCTCTGGTTTGCGTGGCGAGGGTTGTCCCTGCCCCAGAGGTCTCGAGGGAGGGAGCGGGCGCGTAGCCCGGCCCGTGCCCTTCTCTGGTTTGTGTGGCGAGGGTTGGCCCTGCCGCAGAGGTCTCGAGGGGGGGAGCGGGCGCGTAGCCTGGCCCGTGCCCTTCTCTGGTTTCGGTGGCGAGGGTTGGCACTGCCCCAGAGGTCTCGAGGGAGGGAGCGGGCGCGTAGCCTGGCCCGTGCCCTTCTCTGGTTTGGGTGGCGAGGGTTGGCCCTGCCCCAGAGGTCTCGAGGGAGGGAGCGGGCGCGTAGCCCGGCCCGTGCCCTTCTCTGGTTTGGGTGGCGAGGGTTGGCCCTACCCCAGAGGTCTCGAGGGGGGAGCAGGCGCGAAGCCCGGATCGTGCCCTTCTCTGGTTTGGGTGGCGAGGGTTGGCCCTGCCCCAGAGGTCTCGAGGGGGGAGCGGGCGCGTAGCCCGGCCCGTGCCCTTCTATGGTTTGGGTGGCGAGGGTTGTCCCTGCCCCAGAGTTCTCGAGGGGGGAGCGGGAGCGTAGCCCGGCCCGTGCCCTTCTCTGGTTTGGGTGGCGAGGGTTGGCCCTACCCCAGAGGTCTTGAGGGGGGGAGCGGGCACGTAGCCTGGCTCGTACACTTGTCTGGTTTGGGTGGCGAGGGACGGCCCAGCGCCAGAGGTCTCGAGGGGGGAGCGGGCTCGTAGCCCGGCTCGTGCCCTTCTCTGGTTTGGGTGGCGAGGGTTGGCCCTGCCCCAGAGGTCTTGAGGGGGGAAGCGGACGCGTAGCCCGGCCCGTGCCATTCTCTGGTTTGGGTGGCGAGGGTTGGCCCTGCCCCAGGGGTCTCGAGGGAGGGAGCAGGCGCGTAGCCTGGCCCGTGCCCTTCTCTGGTTTGGGTGGCGAGGGTTGGACCTGCCCCAGCGGTCTCGAGGGAGGGAGCAGGTGCGTAGCCCGGCCCGTGCCCTTCTCTGGTTTGGGTGGCGAGGGTTGGCCCTACCCCAGAGGTCTCGAGGGGGGAGCGGGCGCATAGCCCGGTCCGTGCCCTTCTCTGGTTTGGGTGGCGAGGGTTGGCCCTGCCCCAGAGGTCTCGAGGGGGGGAGCGGGCACGTAGCCTGGCTCGTACACTTTTCTGGTTTGGGTGGCGAGGGACGGCCCAGCGCCAGAGGTCTCGAGGGGGGGAGCGGGCTCGTAGCCCGGCTCGTGCCCTTCTCTGGTTTGGGTGGCGAGGGTTGGCCCTGCCCCAGAGGTCGCGAGGGGGGAAGCGGACGCGAAGCCCGTGCCGTGCCATTCTCTGGTTTGGGTGGCGAGGGTTGGCCCTGCCCCAGGGGTCTCGAGGGAGGGAGCAGGCGCGTAGCCAGGCCCGTGCGCTTCTCTGGTTTGGCTGGCGTGGGTTGGCCCTTCCCCAGAGGTCTCGAGGGGGGGAGCGGGGGCGTAGCCCGTCCCGTGCCCTTCTCTGGTTTGGGTGGCGAGGGTTGGCCCTGCCGCAGAGGTCTCGAGGGGGGGAGCGGGCGCGTAGCCTGGCCCGTGCCCTTCTCTGGTTTGGGTGGCGAGGGTTGGCCCTGCCCCAGAGGTCTCGAGGGAGGGAGCAGGCGCGTAGCCCGGCCCGTGCCCTTCTCTGGTTTCGATGGCAAGGGTTGGCCCTACCCCAGAGGTCTCGAGGGGGGAGCGGGCGCGTAGCCCGGCCCGTACCCTTCTCTGGTTTGGGTGGCGAGGGTTGGCCCTGCCCCAGAGGTCTCGAGGGGGGGAGCGGGCGCATAGCCCGGCCCGTGCCCTTCTCTGGTTTGGGTGGCGAGGTTTGGCCCTGCCCCAGAGGTCTCGAGGGGGGGGGGGAGCGGGCACGTAGCCTGGCTCGTACACTTTTCTGGTTTGGGTGGCGAGGGTTGGCCCTGCCCCAGAGGTCTCGAGGGGGGAGTGGGCACATAGCCCGGCCCGTGCCCTTCTCTGTTTTGGGTGGCGAGGGTTGGCCCTGCCCCAGAGGTCTCAGGGGGGAGCGGGCGTGTAGCCTGGCCTGTGCCCTTCTCTGGTTTGGGTGGCGAGGATTGGCCCAGCGCCAGAGGTCTCGAGGGGGGACCGGGCGCGTAGCCCGGCCCGTACCCTTCTCTGGTTTGGGTGGCGAGGGTTGGCCCTGCCCCAGAGGTCTCGAGGGGGGGAGCGGGCGCTTAGCCCGGCCCGTGCCCTTCTCTGGTTTGGGTGGCGAGTGTTGGCCCTGCCCCAGAGGTCTCGAGGGGGGAAGCGGACGCGTAGCCCGGCCCGTGCCATTCTCTGGTTTGGGTGGCGAGGGTTGGCCCTGCCCCAGGGGTCTCGAGGGAGGGAGCGGGCGCGTAGCCCGGCCCGTGCCCTTCTCTGGTTTGGGTGGCGAGGGTTGGCCCTGCCCCAGAGGTCTCGAGGGGGGGAGCGGGCGCGTAGCCCGGCGCGTGCCCTTCTCTGGTTTGGGTGGCGAGGGTTGGCCCTGCCCCAGAGGTCTCGAGGGGGGAGCGGGCGCGTAGCCCGGCTCGTGCCCTTCTTTGGTTTGGGTGGCGAGGGTTGGCCCTGCCCCAGAGGTCTCGAGGGGGGAGCGGGCGCGTAGCCCGGCCCGTGCCCTTCTCTGGTTTGGGTGGCGAGGGTTGGCCCTCCCCAGAGGTCTCGAGGGGGGAGCGGGCGCGTAGCCCGGCCCGTGCCCTTCTCTGGTTTGGGTGACGAGGGTTGGCCCTGCCCCAGAGTTCTCGAGGGGGGAGCGGGAGCGTAGCCCGGCCCGTGCCCTTCTCTGGTTTGGGTGGCGAGGGTTGGCCCTGCCCCAGAGGTCTCGAGGGGGGGAGCGGGCGCTTAGCCCGGCCCGTGCCCTTCTCTGGTTTGGGTGGCGAGGGTTGGCCCTGCCCCAGAGGTCTCCAGGGGGGAGCGGGCACGTAGCCTTGCTCGTACACTTTTCTGGTTTGGGTGGCGAGGTTTGGCCCTGCCCTAGAGGTCTCGAGGGGGGAGTGGGCACATAGCCCGGCCCGTGCCCTTCTCTGTTTTGGGTGGCCAGGGTTGGCCGTGCCCCAGAGGTCTCAGGGGGGGAGCGGGCGTGTAGCCTGGCCCGTGCCCTTCTCTGGTTTGGGTGGCGAGGGTTGGCCCAGTGCCAGAGGTCTCGAGGGGGGGAGCGGGCGCGTAGCCCAGCTCGTACCCTTCTATGGTTTGGTTGGCGAGGGTTGGCCCTGCCTCAGAGGTCTCGAGGGGGGAAGCGGACGCGTAGCCCGGCCCGTGCCATTCTCTGGTTTGGGTGGCGAGGGTTGGCCCTGCCCCAGAGGTCTCGCGGGTTGGAGCGGGCGCGTAGCCCGGCCCGTGCCCTTCTCTGGTTTGGGTGGCGAGGGTTGGCCCTGCCCCAGAGGTCTCGAGGGGGGGGAGCGGGCACGTAGCCTGGCCCGTAAGCTTCTCTGGTTTGGGTGGCGTGGGTTGGCCCTTCCCCAGAGGTCTCGAGGGGGAGCGGGGGCGTAGCCCGTCCCGTGCCCTTCTCTGGTTTGGGTGGCGAGGGTTGGCCCTACCGCAGAGGTCTCGAGGGGGGGAGCGGGCGCGTAGCCTGGCCCGTGCCCTTCTCTGGTTTGGGTGGCGAGGGTTGGCCCTGCCCCAGAGGTCTCGAGGGAGGGAGCGGGTGCGTAGCCTGGCTCGTCCCCTTCTCTGGTTTGGGTGGCAAGGGTTGGCCCTGCCCCAGAGGTCTCGAGGGAGGGAGCAGGCGCGTAGCCCGGCCCGTGCCCTTCTCTGGTTTAGGTGGCGAGGGTTGGCACTACCCCAGAGGTCTCGAGGGGGGGAGCGGGCGCGTAGCCCGGTGCGTGCCCCTCTCTGGTTTGGGTGGCGAGGGTTGGCCCTGCCCCAGAGGTCTCGAGGGGGGAGCCGGCGCGTAGCCCGGCCCGCGACCCTCTCTGGTTTGAGTGGCGAGGGTTGGCCCTCCCCAGAGTTCTCGAGGGGGGAGCGGGAGCGTAGCCCGGCCCGTGCCATTCTCTGGTTTGGGTGGCGAGGGTTGGCCCTGCCCCAGAGGTCTCGAGGGGGGGAAAGGGTGCATAGCCCGGCCCGTGCCCTTCTCTGGTTTGGGTGGCGAGGGTTGGCCCTGCCCCAGAGGTCTCAGGGGGGAGCGGGCGTGTAGCCTGGCCCGTGCCCTTCTCTGGTTTGGGTGGCGAGGGTTGGCCCATCGCCAGAGGTCTCGAGGGGGGGAGCGGGCGCGTAGCCCGGCCCGTGCCCTTCTCTGGTTTGAGTGGCGAGGGTTGGCCCTGCCCCAGAGGTCTCGAGGGGGGAAGCGGACGCGTAGCCCGGCCCGTGCCATTCTCTGGTTTGGGTGGCGAGGGTTGGCCCAGCCCCAGAGGTCTCGAGGGTTGGAGCGGGCGCGTAGCCCGGCCCGTGCCCTTCTCTGGTTTGGGTGGCGAGGGTTGGCCCTGCCCAGAGGTCTCGAGGGGGGGGAGGAGTGGGCACATAGCCCGGCCTGTGCCCTTCTCTGGTTTGGGTGGCGAGGGTTGGCCCTGCCCCAGAGGTCTCGAGGGGGGAGCGGATGCGTAGCCTGGCCCGTGCCCTTCTCTGGTTTGGGTGGCGAGCGTTGGCCCAGCCCCAGAGATCTCGAGGGGGGAGCGGTCGCGTAGTCCGGCCCGTGCCATTCTCTGGTTTGGGTGGCGAGGGTTGGCCCTGCCCCAGAGGTCTCGAGGGGAGAGCAGGGGCGTAGCCCGGCCCGTGCCCTTCTCTGGTTTGGGTGGCGAGGGTTGGCCCTGCCCCAGAGGTCTCGAGGGGGGAGCGGACACGTAGCCCGGCCGTGCCCTTCTCTGGTTTGGGTGGCGAGGGTTGGCCCTGCCCCGGAGGTCTCGACGGGGGAGCGGACACGTAGCCCGGCCCGTGCCCTTCTCTGGTTTGGGTGGCGAGGGTTGGCCCTGCCCCAGAGGTCTCGAGGGGGGGTGCGGGCGCGTAGCCCGGCCCGTGCCCTTCTCTGGTTTGGGTGGCGAGGGTTGGCCCTGCCCCAGAGGTCTCGAGGGGGGAGCGGGCGCGTAGCCCGGCCCGTGCCCTTCTCTGGTTTGGGCGGCGAGGGTTGGCCCTGCCCCAGAGTTCTCGAGGGGGGAGCGGGAGCGTAGCCCGGCCCGTGCCCTTCTCTGGTTTGGGTGGAGAGGGTTGGCACTGCCCCAGAGGTCACGAGGGGGGAGCGGGCGCGTAGCCCGGCCCGTGCCCTTCTCTGTTTTGGGTGGCGAGGGTTGGCCCTGCCCCAGAGGTCTCGAGGGGGGGGAGCGGGCACGTAGCCTGGCTCGTACACTTTTCTGGTTTGGGTGGCGAGGGTTGGCCCTGCCCCAGAGGTCTCGAGGGGGGAGCGGGCACGTAGCCCGCCCCGTGCGCTTCTCTGGTTTGGGTGGCGAGGGTTGCCCCTGCCCCAGAGGTCTCGAGGGGGGGAGCGGGCGCGTAGCCTGGCCCGTGCGCTTCTCTGGTTTGTGTGGCGTGGGTTGGACCTGCCCCATAGGTCTCGAGGGGGGAGCGGGGGCGTAGCCCGTCCCGTGCCCTTCTCCGGTTTGGGTGGCGAGGGTTGGCCCTGCCGTAGAGGTCTCGAGGGGGGAGCAGGCGCGTAGCCTGGCCCGTGCCCTTCTCCGGTTTGGGTGGCGAGGGTTGGCCCTGCCCCAGAGGTCTCGAGGGAGGGAGCGGGAGCGTAGCCCGGCCCGTGCCCTTCTCTGGTTTGGGTGGCGAGGGTTGGCCCTGCCCCAGAGGTCTCGAGGGAGGGAGCAGGCGCGTAGCCCGGCCCGTGCCCTTCTCTGGTTTGGGTGGCGAGGGTTGGCCCTGCCCCAGAGGTCTCGAGGGGGGAGCGGGCGCGTAGCCCGGCCCGTGCCCTTCTCTGGTTTGGGGGGCGAGGGTTGGTCCTGCCCCAGAGGTCTCGAGGGGGGAGCGGGCGCGTATCCCTGCCTGTGCCCTTCTCTGGTTTGGGTGGTGAGGGTTTGCCCTGCCCCAGAGGTCTCGAGGGGGGGAGCGGATGCGTAGCCTGGCCCGTGCCCTTCTCTGCTTTGGGTGGCGAGCATTGGTCCAGCCCTCTAGGTCTCGAGGGGGGAGCGGCCGCGTAGTCCGGCCCGTGCCCTTCTCTGGTTTGGGTGGCGAGGGTTGGCCCTGCCCCAGAGGTCTCGAGGGGAGAGCAGGGGCGTAGCCCGGCCCATGCCCTTCTCTGGTTTGGGTGGCGAGGGTTGGCCCTGCCCCAGAGGTCTCGAGGGGGGAGCGGGCGCGTAGCCCGGCCCGTGCCCTTCTCTGGTTTGGGTGGCGAGGGTTGGCCCTGCCCCAGAGGTCTCGAGGGGGGAGCGGACACGTAGCCCGGCCGTGCCCTTCTCTGGTTTGGGTGGCGAGGGTTGGCCCTGACCTAGAGGTCTCGAGGGGGGGTGCGGGCACGTAGCTCGGCCCGTGCCCTTCTCTGGTTTGGGTGGCGAGGGTTGGCCCTGCCCCAGAGTGTAGTGCCCTGGGAAGCTACTGCACACGTACTAGAGGGGGGGTGAATAGTACTTAAAATAATCAAGATAGTTATTCCTAATTATTGTGCAAGAAACAAACGACAATGCGGAATTAAACAACTATCAACAAGAATTAAAACAAACGCAAACACAATGGTTTAATGGGTTCGGATCCACCCAAGTCTCCCCGACTTGTTCCCGGTGATCCTACGTCCCAACCACCCGGATCCCCTCCGGATACTTGAGTTAGCAACCCTAACTCAAGATTTCCACTATGAAATACTTGTGAAAAACCTTCACAAGTCAAATCATACAAAAGACATGTGACTCCCACAAACCGGGATCACAACCTCTCTCACAACCGAGAGACACAATTCAAATACGATTGAAATGAAATAAACTCTTACCTTACAAAATCCTATGCCTTGAGTATACTTACCAAATTAGGGCAATGATGGATTTTGAGGAAGAGGATGTCACCAAACCCTAGCTTCAAGGAGATGACCAGCAATGGAAGCCTAGGGATGAGATTGATGACCTAGAATCAAGCCCTTGGCTTGGAAGGCTCACAACCAATGAATCTCTCTTGAAGAATAAGAGTGAAGGAGAGATTCTTGAGAATGGGAGAGCTTGAAGATGAGAGTTGAAAGAACTTCTCTTTGAATCAATAGAGCTCTGGAATAGCAGCCTTGGATCCTATGAAATAACCCCTTCAGGTATTTAAAGGATCAAGGGAAAAGGGAGAGAGAAACGTCGCTTTCAAAACTCCAACGGATCTAAATCTGAAGCAGACTAGTCGGTCTAAGAACAACCACTGACCGACTAGTTCATCAACTAGTCGGTCGGTGAAACAACATGAACCGACTAAGAGGTGAACAGTGAACAGATGAAGATTTCAGACCTAGATAACTAGTCGGTCCAAGAAGACTTTCTGACCGACTAGTTTCACAACTAGTCGGTCGGTCAGTAAACTTAGACCGACTAAGAGTCAAAAACAAGTAGTCTGAATACAAATGATTTAGTCGGTCCAAGAACAAATGTTGACCGACTAGATCAACAACTAGTCGGTCGCCAAACGTTCTTAGACCGACTAAGCGATAAACAGTAGCTTAGGAGAAATTTAGTATGAACAGTAAGTTACAACTAGTCGGTCAAAGAAGCATCACTGACCGACTAGTTCACAAACTAGTCGGTCGGTGAGTCAACGTAGACCGACTAACTGTAAACAGTAAAGTCCAAGAAATTAGAGAATCAAACTAGTCGGTCCAAGAACAGTTGCCGACCGACTAGATCACCATCTAGTCGGTCAGTACTTGTTCTTGTACCAACTAACATGCACTAGAAGTCCGAATCGTAGCGCGATGCTTCGGGGAAGTTAGAATGGACTTCAACTAAGATCCTAGAGCTACGACATGAGCGTTATGAAGATAGAAATGTAAGAATTACTCAAGGCTTAACATTCTATAAATCAAAGCTAAAAGACTATGAAATAAACCTTAACGATCCGTCTTCAAAGCTTCAATTAATTCTTCATGACTTCCAAAACGGCGCAAGAGCTTCAACGAAGCTTTAGGCATGAATACGAGCTTTGTGAAGAGTTGAGATGTTGCTTTGAATGTTCTCGTGAATTTGGCGACGATCTCCAAAACTGCGCTCACAAATTGTTAGTTCATGATATATTTATGTTTGCTCATCATCCAAAACCAAATCCGGGGAGTCCAATACTCAACACAGAGGTCTCGAGGGGGGAGCGGGCATGTAGCCCGGCCCGTGCCCTTCTCTGGTTTGGGTGGCGAGGGTTGGCCCTGCCCCAGAGTTCTCGAGCGGGGAGCGGGAGCGTAGCCCGGCCCGTGCACTTCTCTGGTTTGGGTGGAGAGGGTTGGCCCTGCCCCAGAGGTCTCAAGGGGGGAGCGGGCGCGTAGCCCGGCCCGTGCCCTTCTCTGGTTTGGGTGGCGAGGGTTGGCCCTGCCCCAGAGGTCTCGAGGGGGGGGGGGGAGCGGGCACGTAGCCTGGCTCGTACACTTTTCTGGTTTGGGTGGCGAGGGTTGGCCCTGCCCCAGAGGTCTCAAGGGGGGAGCGGGCACGTAGCCCGGCCCGTGCCCTTCTCTGGTTTGGGTGGCGAGGTTTGGCCCTGCCCCAGAGGTCTCGAGGGGGGGGGAGCGGGCGCGTAGCCTGGCCCGTGCGCTTCTCTGGTTTGGGTGGCGTGGGTTGGACCTGCCCCAGAGGTCTCGAGGGGGGAGCGGGGGCGTAGCCCGTCCCGTGCCCTTCTCTGGTTTGGGTGGCGTGGGTTGGCCCTGCCGCAGAGGTCTCGAGGGGGGAGCGGGCGCGTAGCCTGGCCCGTGCCCTTCTCTGGTTTGGGTGGCGAGGGTTGGCCCTGCCCCAGAGGTCTCGAGGGAGGGAGCGGGAGCGTAGCCTGGCCCGTGCCCTTCTCTGGTTTGGGTGGCGAGGGTTGGCCCTGCCCCAGAGGTCTCGAGGAAGGGAGCAGGCGCGTAGCCCGGCCCGTGTCCTTCTCTGGTTTGGGTGGCGAGGGTTGGCCCTGCCCCAGAGGTCTCGAGGGGGGAGCGGGCGTGTAGCCCGGCTCGTGCCCTTCTCTGGTTTGGGTGGCAAGGGTTGGCCCTGCCCCAGAGGTCTCGAGGGGGGGAGCGGGCGCGTAGCCCGGCCCGTGCCCTTCTCTGGTTTGGGTGGCGAGGGTTGGCCCTGTCGCAGAGGTCTCGAGGGGGGAGCGGGCGCGTATCTCGGCCCGTGCCCTTCTCTGGTTTGGGTGGCGAGGGTTGGTCCTGCCCTAGAGGTCTCGAGGGGGGGAGCGGATGCGTAGCCTGGCCCGTGCCCTTCTCTGGTTTGGGGTGGCGAGCATTGGTCCAGCCCCAGAGGTCTCGAGGGGGGAGCGGCCGCGTAGTCCGGCCCGTGCCCTTCTCTGGTTTGGGTGGCGAGGGTTGGCCCTGCCCCAGAGGTCTCGAGGGGGAGAGCAGGGGCGTAGCCCGGCCCATGCCCTTCTCTGGTTTGGGTGGCGAGGGTTGGCCCTGCCCCAGATGTCTCGAGGGGGGAGCAGGCGCGTAGCCCGGCCCATGCCCTTCTTTGGTTTGGGTGGCGAGGGTTGGCCCTGCCCCAGAGGTCTCGAGGGGGGAGCGGGTGCATAGCCCGGCCCGTGCCCTTCTCTGGTTTGAGTGGCGAGGGTTGGCCTTGCCCCAGAGGTCTCGAGGGGGGGGGAGCGGGCACGTAGCCTGGCCCGTGCCCTTCTCTGGTTTGGGTGGCGAGGGTTGTCCCTGCCCCAGAGGTCTCGAGGGAGGGAGCGGGTGCGTAGCCTGGCCCGTGCCCTTCTCTGGTTTCGGTGGCGAGGGTTGGCCCTGCCCCAGAGGTCTCGAGGGGGGGGAGCGGGCGCGTAGCCCGGCCCGTGCCCTTCTCTGGTTTGGGTGGCGAGGGTTGGCCCTGCCCCAGAGTTCTCGAGGGAGGAGCGTCCGGGTTGGTCATAAACCGCCCTTCCGGATTTTGTCTCCTTTCCGCTCTAAGTCTCTGCGCGGTACGTTCGATCTCGGGATCAAACAATATAGCTTCAGGGTCCGCCGTAGATCTCGTGTACATGCACAGGGAAAACAGAGTTTCAAAGAGATGATTAGTACCGTGGAAGGGTTAGGTAAAAATAAAAAAAATGGAAATAATAATGATAATAGTGAAAAATAAAAAAAAAGGAAGTAGCTAGGGGTGGTAAGATCAAACGCAATCGCCTCCCCGGCAACGACGCCAAAAACTTGATCGACCCCGGGCGTACACCCGGAAGAACGGTTGTAGTTTTACCGCAAGTGCACGGTGTAGCAGCGAGCAGGATATCGAACACAGGGAGGACGAATGACCGTGCTTGTTCCAACCAACCTGGCTATTCAAGAAGAAAGATTTGCCTTTGGCGATCCTGTCACAATCGTCAGACAAAGTGCGGAAATATCAAATCAAATAAAGAACGTCTAGGGAATGGGGAATCCCCGCTACTCACCGTATCTCATAAATGTGGTTCGTCGGTTTCAAAATTGCTAGATTGAGATTTTGGATGGACTAGTTGCAACTGAATGTAGAACCAAGCTCACGCTCTCGCGCTGTTGCCGGTCTATAGCTATCCTAGGTTTGGGTCCAATCTCTTGCAAACCCTAGCCTAGGAAAGCTAGCATCAGGATCAACATCATCGTCCAATCGCGCACCGAGCCCAATCTCTTGCAAACTCGGCTCGCGATCTAGATTGGGATAGTTCCTACACGTCCAATCTCTTGCAAACGGGTATTGGCACGGAATTGCAACCGGAAACCCTAGTATCGGTCCAATCTCTTGCAAACCGATACTACGGAAATTCGATTCCAACCCAATTCGGATTTCTAGGGTTTCCTATCGAATCGGGATCCAATATCTTGCAAATCCCGATCGGTATGAACTCCTAGCTAACCGTAGTAAATTGATCCCAACCTAATCCCTAGATATCGGTTCTAGCAAAATTTCTACTAATTCATCACAAATATGAAGTTGGGCTTGTAGGGTTCATCCCCACGCCCCAAGACGTGGCGACTACTCACAATTCATAGCAAGATCACAAAAATAATCAATGAAATAAGCAATAAAATTCATCGCAATATTGAGGTATGCAATAAAAATAGAATTTTTGGGGAAGAGAAAGACAAACCAATGGAGTTCTTCAATTAATCCAACAAAAATCAAACTTTTTCTCCTCTCCAATCTCAAGAATAAAACTAAAAAGCTAATCTAAAAAGCTGCAAAAAATCTCAGGAGAAGCTCTCAAAACTAGGGTAAAAACAGGGGTTAAATAGCCCCCAAAATCGTCCAAAAACTGTGACCAAAATACCCCTGCGCAGCCTGTTTTCCGCAATTTTCGCTACAGGCAGCACGTCGCACTCGGCCGAGTGACAAAAGTCGCTCGGCCGAGTGAGAAACCCTGTAATTTTCCAGTAAGTCGGGGCCTTCAGGGGTCTCTACTTCGGGGGCGGCTCGGCCGAGTGAGTTGTCGTCACTCGGCCGATGGCTTCATTGTACTCGGGCGAACGGGATTCTCCACTCGGCCGAGTGGATCTTCTGAAGCTTAGGCAGCCGAAAAACAGAAACTTGGAGATTTTTGAAGGGCTTCGTCTGGGCGCCACTCGGGCGGACGTGGTCTCTTCACTCGGCCGATGTGGTCTCCGTCGCTCGGCCGAGTGCACATAGGAATCGTGTCTGATCTGGTCGGCCGAGCGGTGTCTCGCTGGTCGGCCGAGTGGGTCCTCCACTCGGCCGAGTGGGACACTGAACATGCCCAATCTCCTTATTTTGGCCTCCTCGTCGCTCCTGCGACGTCCGTTCTTCTTCCGCTCCTCTCCAACAGCAAAATACCCCTCGGGGAGGTCGTCGGTGACCCTCTGGAGTAAGCGCATCTCGAGATCACTCCAAATCGCGCCAAATCACCTGAAATGCGACAAAAACAACAAATCGTGAAAAGCATCGCAATATCGTCGACATATCGTGAGAAACATGATTTGGGCGATCTAAATGGCATGCAAAAATGCGGAAAAAAGGTGTAAAATAAGGAGTGATCAAAATCCCCCAAGCTTGCCTCTTACTCATCCTCGAGGAAGATAAGTAAAAGGCGAACCCGGTGGAATTGGAAAACGAAAATGGCGAAAAATGAAAAATGAAAAACGGAGAAGAATGGAAAACGAAATGAAAATAAAGAAGAGAGAAAGAAGCGAAGAGGTAAGCTACTAGATCATTTTCTTAGGACGGGGGTTTCACTTACTCATATAGCATGCACCGAATGAAAAACTCATGTCAAAAGATTTTATTTTGATATCATAGTATAATAGTGCAAATAGAAATGGAAAACCCACGAACAACGATATAATCATGAAAACAGAATAATTCTAAAATTAACATCGTCTGAATCATTTAAAGCGGTATACAAATCACAGATCACACACTTTTCAATTGAATGCTTTCTATCAGGAGTATAAGAGTATCACACAATAGAATAGAGAGAGAATAGAAAAGTATGGATTTCATGAAATGAACGCTAGGCTTAGATCTCTGGATTTCGTAAAGCTAGAAATAATCTCACCGAGTATAGAATATTACTTAGCCTAGGTTGTCGTGCAACGTCAAGTAGTCACTCTCTTACACATCAATGGATCCCCTCCCCCAAGCTTATCTATAAGCGTGGTGGCATAAAAAATATTCACATCCCCTTTTTTATATAGCTCTAAAGATAGTAAGAAGAAAGAAGAAAGAAAGAAAGTGAGATGGGATCTTTTATTGAGGATTTTTCCTCTTTTCTCTTTTTTTTTCTTTTTTTCTTTTTTTTTTCAATATAGCATATATACACAACGATCCCAACTCGAAGAGAGATAATGATGTACAAGAATGTTTTTCTCTCTTTTATTTATTTATTTTTTAATAGAGAATAAGAGATTTGGAGCTAGGAATTAGTAGCGGGGGAAATGCCATAAAATAGAATCGCTAAGGGGAGATTCACCAATGATTTTAAAAGTAGAGAAATGATGTTCAAGATTTGTGGAGAAAGAAATAGATATAACTCTCGGTTCACTCTATAAGACATGCACGACAACTTCAGCAGGGTAATCTAATCTACTCAGTTTCGATCACAAAAAAGCTAACTAATCCAGATTTATCATAGCTAACATCATTCAATCATCCTGAAGTGAAGTGTACAATTCATGCATATAGAAGTGATATAGGAAAAAGAAATCAGTACTCCAGATATAAGCATTCAATACGTGAATCTTGGTGTGTTTTCTGTGATAGCATACATATGAATATTCAGACTCAGCTAATAATAGAACTTCATCCATTTTTCATGTGGCAAAAGTGTGGGTTACTATCTCTAGATGCAAGGCAAGTCATAGCATATGATATCAGAAATAAAGTCTAAGACATGACAAATATAGCATGCATACAGAGTAAGCTAAATCCAACGTCATCATCATCATAGAAAAGTCATCTCTAGCATGAGATGAAAAAGAAATAAAGATAAAGGGATAAAGGAACTATTTACAATGCGGCACACAGAAAAAAATATAAGAAAAACGTGATGCATGGCAAAATAAAAGAAAAATGATGAAAAATAAGTGCAAAAGCGAAAAATGGTGTGAAAAACTAAAACTAAAGGTGGCAAATTGAAAAAGAACGTGAGAACTCACTCCCCCAAGCTAAATGGCACAGTGTCCTCAATGTGCAAAGTGTGGCACACCGAGAGACAAGAAATGTGAGGGGAAGGTGAGGATGCATGCATGATGAAAAGAAAAATGAAAAGAAAAATAAAGACATGAAAATATGATGCGGACATGATGCATGCACAGATAGGAGTCATATAGATATATAAGAGTGTCACCAAAAACGCTCCCTCTCTCCCAGAAAAGATATATAAATATATGGTCGACATGAGAATCCCAAAATAAGTGAGGGGAGGGGGGGTGGTCAAAAGTGCAACAGGACCCAGCAGAAACGGGCAGCACAACGGCAAAAAGAAACGACGACATCAAGGGTGCCTAGGAAGGTGGTGCTGCACCGTCTCCGTCCTGAGGCGGAGGTGGTGGTGGTGGCTGGACAGGCCGCTGAGCGGGTGTGGGTGTGGAAGTGGTAGCAGTAGCAGGTCGAGTGTGTGTGGAAGTGTGGGCGGGAACCTGCTGGGTGGGTGTGGGTACGCGCGGGAGACGCTCTAGAACCTGGGTGAGACAGTAGTGAATCTGCGGTAGCAGCTCGAAGCGGCCAGCCATCACAGAGACGGTGGAGGACATGGTCCTAAGGTCGCCTCTGAGGCCACTCACCGCCCCCTCTAGAGCACGAATGCTCTGAAGTACAGTGTCAGGGGGAGGTGGTGCAGAGGGACGCACCGGGTGGGGCTGTGCAGGGCGTGGCTGGCGTACTCGGGTCGCGTATGTGACGGGCTCAGCGGGGAAGGGTACGAAAGGTGATGCACTCACAAATGTGGGCCTGGCCTCAGTGTGAGGCCGGGGCACCGGCTGGTGAGAAGTGGAGGCAGCAGTAGCAAAAGAAGAGTGCAAAAGTGGCAGCGAGGCGGCCAGAGAGGTCAGTGGCACAGAAGTGTGGACAGACGCCACGATGCTCTCGGAAAATACAGAGGGGTGGAGACAGAGGTGACTACCGCTGGGGTGGAAGTGTGTGGACCAAAAGGCGCAACCCCAGCGGAGATCATGCTAGCCATGGTCTCCACGACCGCGGCAAACGAGGGCTCTCCACTCTCAACAAAGGTCGGTGGGCGCTCGGGGAGTGCGGAGCAAAGAGGCTCGACGGACAGAGGGCCAGTGGTGGTGGTGGGAGTGGTGGTGACAGCCTCGAAAGTGGTGGAGGTGGTGGAAGTGGGCTCAGCTGAGGTGCTCTCGACACCGACAGAGGTGTCAGGAGCAGCGGAAACGTCAGGTATAGGCTGAGGGGCCACAGGGTCAACAGGGGCAGCAGGCTCGGTAGGGTGAGCAACAGGGTCAACAGGGGCAGCGTGGGCCTGCTCGGCCTCCTCGGCCTCGAGCACGTAAGCAGCGGGGATGAGAACATCCATCGCAGGGAGCCAGTCTGCCTGGGCTGGTGCAATCTGAGTCCGAGCTGGGCTCGGAAGAATCATGTAATCGGCCCCGTAAGGGCCGTGCAACCAGACCCAGTGACGCTCACCGTGCGGACGAAGCATCTTCATCCGGGCCATAACATCTATCGACAGAGAAGTGGGGCCCGGGACGCGTCGCAAGTCGTTAGGGAAGTCCTCGCCGGTCATAAGGGCAAGCAAGGTGATCAGGCCGCCGCAGCATATCGGTGAGCGAGCACCCACCGATACGATGATGCGGTCCAAAAACCAAGCCTCGTCATCAATCACGACGGCGGGGACCAGCTCATCGCCATCCCTAGATAGAGCTCTGGGACATGTCATCGTGTAGAGCATATAGAGCTCTGGCGTAGACATCGTGCCCGGCTCATATCTGGCCAAAAAGGTCGTCGCCATAAGGCGCTGAGCAATGCGGAGGCAGGGATGTACAATGGCCGAGGCCTTGGCCCTACTAGGGTCAAAGGCAGCGTGAAGACCAGTAATCCGGGCCCAGAAGGCACCGGCGTCGAAGGAAGGTGGGGGGATATGGGTGGGGCCGTAACCGCGATCGGCACCGGGGACAGCGGGCCACGAGAAAAACGCTCTCATCATATCGAGAGTGACCTGGCACTCTCGATCCATGAACCGAAACGAGCATCCCTCGTCGGTCCGGGCGATCGAACTCAGAACCTCAAGTGTCGGGTGGGTGAACGTGTCCGCCGACACCTGGAAGAAATCTCGCCAGCCCACGTTGTCGTACAACGTGAGCATCCCCTCTAGTACCCCCAGGCGTCCTAGGTCAGTGAGGTGTGCAAACCTGGAGGGTACGATCGAGCGCTGGGAGATACGGTCGAAGACGGCGCGGTGTGCGTCGTCTCGGAACGTAATCCCGAGCGGCCCGACCAGTGGAGCCGGAGGTGGTGGCTGTGCAGCGGCAGGGAGAGGCTGTGTGGGCTGTGGGTGCACTGCAGGCTGTGCGGGGTGTGCGGGGCCTGCAGGCTGTGCGGGGTGTGCGGGGCCTGCAGGCTGTGCGGGGTGTGCGGGGTGTGTGGGAGACGGTGGAGGAGAGTCCACCAACTCGTGGGAGGGGCCGGCATCATCCGACCGCTTTCGCTTGGCGGAAGCTCTCTTCGACCGCGGCCGTGTCCGGGGCGGCATATCGGCCCCGAGCGCGCCGAAAAGTGTAAAAAGTGCGGTGTGTGTAAAATAATGGAAAGAGTGTACCCCGACACATCGTGAGTGCTAAGCAATGGAAGCGTGTGAAGTCAGCGCCTCCACGAAGCTCAAATCAGTCCCGAGAAGCTCCCCTGGGCTCCCCTAAGCTCCCAAAAACAACCTGCGCGTGAAATGGAGATATCAGCGGGTAATAATCAAAACGTATGGAGCATTAGGGGTATCATAGATAGATATAGGAATTGATTTGGGTTTGGGGGTCGTTTAACACATGGATCCTCAAAAAAATACTCAAAAAGAGGAGAAAAAGGCAATGAAGGCGATACCGGAGGTGGTAGGGGCGGCGGCCGCCGGCGGCGACTCGGGCGAGGCGCCGGAAGTGCTCGGCCGACGGTGGCGGGCCGAGCGACGGCGCGAGCGGGCTGGTCGGGCAAGTGGGGGCACGAGCGAGGGGTATCGGGCGAGGGGAGCTGAAGGGTCAGGCTGTTTGGGGGTTTTCGCGTTTCGAAAAATGTGCCCCCCCTCGCCCCTTATATAATAAAAGTTACGACTCGGCCGAGTGACTAAGCTACTCGGCCGAGCGAGATCAATGAAAATTTCTCCTCGCTTACGCTTCGGCCGAGTGGCTTTGCCAGCCTCGGCCGAGTTGAGTAAGTCCATTCGGCCGAGTGGCTCAAGCTACTCGGCATGACTCGCCCTAGGAGGGTATCCGTTTTACTCGGCCGAGTGGGAATATATACTCGGCCGAGCAGCAGTTGTACTGAAATCAGGAAAATAAACAGAGAGTTGGGTACAGCAGACTTCCCTCGTTCGTGAGCGGCTCGGCCGGACGAACTTCTGTACTCGGCCGAGTGACTAGTATGCTCGGCCGAGTGAGCCTTGTGTTCTGCTGTTTGTCTTCGTTTGGGCTCTAAACTCTGTCTTTCTTCCTCCAGTCGATTCCTGACATCCCTGTACATTCGATCTTGGGGCGCTCCTCGTCGTCGCGTTCATCCTCCTCATGATGGATCTACCTATCTCCTCTCCTGTCAAGAAAAATAGGACCCGTTATCACGAAATTTTTGGGTGAACGACTCAAAACACTAAAAATTTCTAAAACGAAAATAAAGAAAAAGTAAAAATAAAGCAAAAACCGTCGGGTTGCCTCTCGTCAAGCGCTCGTTTAAGGTCGTGAGCTCGACCCCCTATAATTTTCAATCAATGTGGGATGTTTGGTGCATATGAGATGCACCCATCAAACTTTCCGGGGAGCGCGCTTGGATTTGGACGTGGCGGCGTGTCCTCCCTCGGTGGTCTCCCATCTCGAATAGTGTTGGGGGGAGGCTCCCCCAAGCTAGCATTTGCTCCGGTCAACGGCTTCACCGGTGATGCCGATTTCCGTACCGACGGAGTTTTCATTGGAGACTTTAATTTCGAGAGCTTACAGAGCTCTCGAATCCTTGCGACATCAGCGTCGCCTTCATCATCTTCAGCGGAGAGGTCGGGGGAATCATCTTTCTTCTCATTTTGGCCTAAATCCGGGCCTTCCTCGAAATCTTCATCGAATAGAGCGCCAATAGAGTGGGGGATCGCCTCCTCAATTACCTCATCAAGGAGGTCCATGTAATCAAGCTCCTCGTGGTAAGGCATGTGCTTCATAGCCTTAGGAATGTGAAGCTCCACCTCGATGTTGCCGACGTTTAAAGTTAGTGTACCTTCGCGCACGTCGACGATGACTCCGGCGGTGGCGAGGAATGGGCGTCCAAGTATCAACGAAGTATCTCCCTCCTCCTTAACGTCCATGATCACGAAGTCACATGGCAAGCATATTCCCCCCGGGACTTGTAGCGGGATGTCTTCGACGATCCCCACCGGCCTTGTTATCCGTCCATCGGCTAATTGAATGCGCATGTCGGTGGGTTTCAACTTTGTCCCGGTGTTTAGCCTTAAGAACATGGAGAGAGGCATGAGGCTCACACTAGCCCCTAGATCAACCAACGCCTTTTGAAGAGGAACGCCACCCAAGGTGCAAGGAATCCGAAAACTCCCCGGATCTTTAAATTTTGCCGGCTCCTTCTCTCTCTTGGTGAACCAAGAGCCCTCCTCGGCTAGCATGATCTTCTCCTTCCTCTTTCTCCCCGAAATCAAGTCCTTTAAGAATTTAGCATATGTGGGGATCTCCACGATGGCGTCGAGGAAGGGGATATTGAGGCTAACTCCTCTTAGATACTCGAGAAACTTCGCTAGCCTTTTCTCCATTTTCGCTCTAGCAAGCCTTTGGGGGAATGGGACCGGTGGCATGAAGCGCCTTTCCTCAATCAATTGTTCCGCTCTAGATTTCTCTTTTTCTTGTGGCTCCTTCTCCTTATCAACTTCAACTACCGGCTCAATCGGCTCCAAACTTTCCTCCACGGGTTCATCGGTAGGAATCATGGCGGGGGTGGTATCCTTTCCGCCTCTAGTGGTAACGGCAACTACGGCATTGATGTGGCCGGTGTTGCCCCGTGGGTTTTGCTCGGGTTGCGCCGGCAATCGTTGAGTGTTCCGATTGAGCAACGCCAATTGCTCCGATATTTGAGCCACAACGGTATTAAGAGAGTCTTGCCCCGCCTTCAAGCTAGCATTGACCTTATTTTGCTCGACCATAAACGCCTCCACTCTAGCTTCGAAGTCGAATCGTTGTTGAGCTTGTGGAGGGTTTTGATTTTGATTCCTCCACCCTTGATTGTATCCGGGCGGCCTATATGGTGGAACTTGTTGCTTCGGTTGGAAATTTTGTTGTGGAGGCCCCCTCGGCGGATAATTTTGTTGTTGGGGTGGTGGTGGTCGAGCTTGTTGAGGTGGTTGTTGTGGCGGGTTCAAAGCTCCTTCATTGTTGGCGTAAGAGAATCCGGGATGATTTCTTGTGGCCGGATTGGCCCAATATCCTTGGTTCCCCGCAACATATTGTACTTGCTCCAAGGATCCTTCTCCTTGCTCTCCTCCTGAGTACATGGCTTGAGATTGGTCTTGCCGATCACACATTTGGTTTGTTGGAGCGGAGGTAGAATGGGCTCCTTGGGGCTCCGTGATAAACTTCTCCAATCTCTCCACTACCTTGTGGAGAGAATCAAACTTGCTCGTAAGCTCCGCTACGGCCTTCGCCTCGTAGATGCTAGTTGGCTTTAAGGAGGACGTAGAGTGTCCTCGCTCATCGCCCCATTGTTGATTATTTGAGGCCATCTCCTCAATTAGGGCTGTAGCTTCCTCGGGAGTCTTTGACAAGATAGCACCATTCGCCGCGGCATCAATAATTTGTTTGGTCCCCGGTTGGAGACCATTGTAGAAGCTATGCACTAGCTCCCAATCTTCTATACTATGGTGCGGGCATTGATGCTGCAGATCCTTAAAACGCTCCCAAGCTTCATAGAGCGTCTCCTGTGGTCCTTGCTTGAAGGACATGAGAGCGCTCCGGATCTTCACCGTCTTGGATGGCGGATAGAACTTGTCAATGAATGCACTCGCCAACTCATCCCAAGTGGTGAAGACACCCTCAGCTTGCGTCCTCAACCAGTATAGTGCCTTGTCCTTTAGCATGAAAGGGAAGAGACGCAGTCTGATGGCATCGATGGAGACCCCCGGCATCTGGAATGTGGCGCACTTTGACAAGAACAATTGGATGTGGTAGTGGGGATTTTCATGGGCATTCCCATGAAATGGATCCTGCTGCATCAGAACCACTAGTCCAGTCTTTAGCTCGAAGCTCTTGTCAGCCGCCAACCCCGGCATGGCAATGGATGAGGTAGTAGAAGAGGTCTTAGGCCGAAGCCTATCTCGAATAGAAATTAGCCTCGCCATCCTTGCCGCCAATTGTTCAGGAGTGTCCGGGTTGGTCATAAACCGCCCTTCCGGATTTTGTCTCCTTTCCGCTCTAAGTCTCTGCGCGGTACGTTCGATCTCGGGATCAAACAATATAGCTTCAGGGTCCGCCGTAGATCTCGTGTACATGCACAGGGAAAACAGAGTTTCAAAGAGATGATTAGTACCATGGAAGGGTTAGGTAAAAATAAAAAAAATGGAAATAATAATGATAATAGTGAAAAATAAAAAAAAAGGAAGTAGCTAGGGGTGGTAAGATCAAACGCAATCGCCTCCCCTGCAATGACGCCAAAAACTTGATCGACCCCGGGCGTACACCCGGAAGAACGGTTGTAGTTTTACCGCAAGTGCACGGTGTAGCAGTGAGCGGGATATCGAACACAGGGAGGACGAATGACCGTGCTTGTTCCAACCAACCTGGCTATTCAAGAAGAAAGATTTGCCTTTGGCGATCCTGTCACAATCGTCAGACAAAGTGCGGAAATATCAAATCAAATAAAGAACGTCTAGGGAATGGGGAATCCCCGCTACTCACCGTATCTCATAAATGTGGTTCGTCGGTTTCAAAATTGCTAGATTGAGATTTTGGATGGACTAGTTGCAACTGAATGTAGAACCAAGCTCACGCTTTCGCGCTGTTGCCGGTCTATAGCTATCTTAGGTTTGGGTCCAATCTCTTGCAAACCCTAGCCTAGGAAAGCTAGCATTAGGATCAACATCATCGTCCAATCGCGCACCGAGCCCAATCTCTTGCAAACTTGGCTCGCGATCTAGATTGGGATAGTTCCTACCCGTCCAATCTCTTACAAACGGGTATTGGCACGGAATTGCAACCGGAAACCCTAGTATCGGTCCAATCTCTTGCAAACCGATACTACGGAAATTCGATTCCAACCCAATTCGGATTTCTAGGGTTTCCTATTGAATCGGGATCCAATCTCTTGCAAATCCCGATCGGTATGAACTCCTAGCTAACCGTAGTAAATTGATCCCAACCTAATCCCTAGATATCGGTTCTAGCAAAATTTCTACTAATTCATCACAAATATGAAGTTGGGCTTGTAGGGTTCATCCCCACGCCCCAAGACGTGGCGACTACTCACAATTTATAGCAAGATCACAAAAATAATCAATGAAATAAGCAATAAAATTCATCGCAATATTGAGGTATGCAATAAAAATAGAATTTTTGGGGAAGAGAAAGACAAACCAATGGAGTTCTTCAATTAATCCAACAAAAATCAAACTTTTTCTCCTCTCCAATCTCAAGAATAAAACTAAAAAGCTAATCTAAAAAGCTGCAAAAAATCTCAGGAGAAGCTCTCAAAACTAGGGTAAAAACAGGGGTTAAATAGCCCCTAAAATCGTCCAAAAACTGTGACCAAAATACCCCTGCGCAGCCTGTTTTCCGCAATTTTCGCTACAGGCAGCGCGTCGCACTCGGCCGAGTGACAAAAGTCGCTCGGCCGAGTGAGAAACCCTGTAATTTTCCAGTAAGTCGGGGCCTTCAGGGGTCTCTACTTCGGGGGCGGCTCGGCCGAGTGAGTTGTCGTCACTCGGCCGATGGCTTCATTGTACTCGGGCGGACGGGATTCTCCACTCGGCCGAGTGGATCTTCTGAAGCTCAGGCAGCAGAAAAACAGAAACTTGGAGATTTTTGAAGGGCTTCGTCTGGGCGCCACTCGGGCGGACGTGGTCTCTTCACTCGGCCGATGTGGTCTCCGTCGCTCGGCCGAGTGCACATAGGAATCGTGTCTGATCTGGTCGGCTGAGCGGTGTCTCGCTGGTCGGCCGAGTGGGTCCTCCACTCGGCCGAGTGGGACACTGAACATGCCCAATCTGCTTATTTTGGCCTCCTCGTCGCTCCTGCGACGTCCGTTCTTCTTCCGCTCCTCTCCAACAGCAAAATAACCCTCGGGGAGGTCGTCGGTGACCCTCTGGAGTAAGCGCATCTCGAGATCACTCCAAATCACGCCAAATCACCTGAAATTCGACAAAAACAACAAATCGTGAAAAGCATCGTAATATCGTCGACATATCGTGAAAAAACATGATTTGGGCGATCTAAATGGCATGCAAAAATGCGAAAAAAAGGTGTAAAATAAGGAGTGATCATAGCCTGGCTCGTACACTTTTCTGGTTTGGGTGGCGAGGGTTGGCCTTGCCCCAGAGGTCTCGAGGGGGGGAGCGGGCACGTAGCCCGGCCCGTGCCCTTCTCTGGTTTGGGTGGCGAGGGTTGGCCCTGCCCCAGAGGTCTTGAGGGGGGAGCGGGCGCGTAGCCTGGCCCGTGCCCTTCTCTGGTTTGGGTGGCGAGGGTTGGCCCTGCCCCAGAGGTCTCGAGGGGGGAACGGGGGCGTAGCCCGGCCCGTGCCCTTCTCTGGTTTGGGTGGCGTGGTGTGGCCCTGCCGCAGAGGTCTCGAGGGGGGGAGCGGGCGCATAGCCTGGCCGGTGCCCTTCTCCGGTTTGGGTGGCGAGGGTTGGCCCTGCCCCAGAGGTCTCAAGGGAGGGAGCGGGAGCGTAGCCTGGCCCGTGCCCTTCTCTGGTTTGGGTGGCGTGGGTTGGCCCTGCCCCAGAGGTCTCGAGGGAGGGAGCGGGCGCGTAGCCCGGCTCGTGCCCTTCTCTGGTTTGGGTGGCGAGGGTTGGCCCTGCCCCAGAGGTCTCAAGGGGGGAGCGGGCGCGTAGCCCGGCCCGTGCCCTTCTCTGGTTTGGGTGGCGAGGGTTGGCCCTGCCCTAGAGGTCTCGAGGGGGGGAGCGGCGCGTAGCTCGGCCCGTGCCCTTCTCTGGTTTGGGTGGCGAGGGTTGGCCCTGTCCCAGAGGTCTCGAGGGGGGAGCGGGCACGTATCTCGGCCCGTGCCCTTCTCTGGTTTGGGTGGCGAGGGTTGGCCCTGCCCCAGAGGTCTCGAGGGGGGCGGGCGCGTATCTCGGCCCGTGCCCTTCTCTGGTTTGGGTGGCGAAGGTTGGCCCTGCCCCAGAGGTCTCGAGGGGGGAGCGGGCGCGTAACCCGACCCGTGCCCTTCTCTGGTTTGGGTGGCGAGGGTTGGCCCTGTCCCAGAGGTCTCGAGGGGGGAGCGGGCGCGTATCGCGGCCCGTGCCCTTCTCTGGTTTGGGTGGCGAGGGTTGGCCCTGCCCCAGAGGTCTCGAGGGGGGGTTCGGGCGCGTAACCCGGCCCGTGCCCTTCTCTGGTTTGGGGGGCGAGGGTTGGGCCTGCCCCAGAGGTCTCGAGGGGGGAGCGGGCACGTAGCCTGGCCCGTGCCCTTCTCTGGTTTGGGTGGCGAGGGTTGGCCCTGCCCCAGAGGTCTCGAGGGGGGGAGCGGGGTCGTAGCCCGGCCCGTGCCCTTCTCTGTTTTGGGTGGCGAGGGTTGGCCCTGCCCCAGAGGTCTCGAGGGGGGAGCGGGGTCGTAGCCCGGCCCGTGCCCTTCTCTGTTTGGGTGGCGATGGTTGGCCCTGCCCCAGAGGTCTCGAGGGGGGGAGCGTGCGCGTAGCCTAGCCCGTGCCCTTCTCTGGTTTGGGTGGCGAGGGTTGGCCCTGCCCCAGAGGTCTCGAGGGGGGAGCGGGAGCGTAGCCTGGCCCGTGCCCTTCTCTGGTTTGGGTGGCGAGGGTTGGCCCTGCCCCAGAGGTCTCGAGGGGGGAGCGGGCGCGTAGCCTGGCCCGTGCCCTTCTCTGGTTTGGGTGGCGAGGGTTGGCCCTGCCGCAGAGGTCTCGAGGGGGGGGAGCGGGCGCGTAGCCTGGCCCGTGCCCTTCTCTGGTTTGGGTGGCGAGGGTTGGCCCTGCCCCAGAGGTCTCGAGGTAGGGAGCGGGCGCGTAGCCTGGCCCGTGCCCTTCTCTGGTTTGGGTGGCGAGGTTTGGCCCTGCCCCAGAGGTCTTGAGGGGGGGAGCGGGCGCGTAGCCTGGCCCGTGCCCTTCTCTGGTTTGGGTGTCGAGGGTTCGCCCTGCCCCAGAGGTCTCGAGGGGGGGAGCGGGCGCGTAGCCTGGCCCGTGCCCTTCTCTGGTTTGGGTGGCGAGGGTTGGCCCTGCCCCAGAGGTCTCGAGGGGGGAGCGGGCGCGTAGCCCGGCTCGTGCCCTTCTCTGTTTTGTGTGGCGAGGGTTGGCCCTGCCCCAGAGGTCTCGAGGGGGGAGCGGGCGCGTAGCCCGGCCCGTGCCCTTCTCTAGTTTGGGTGGCGAGGGTTGGCCCTGTCCCAGAGTTCTCGAGGGGGGAGCGGGAGCGTAGCCCGGCCCGTGACCTTCTCTGGTTTGGGTGGAGAGGGTTGGCCCTGCCCCAGAGGTCTCGAGGGGGGGAGCGGGCGCATAGCACGGCCCGTGCCCTTCTCTGGTTTGGGTGGCGAGGGTTGGCCCTGCCCCAGAGGTCTCGAGGGAGGGAGCGGGGGCGTAGCCTGGCCCGTGCCCTTCTCTGGTTTGGGTGGCGAGGGTTGGCCCTGCCCCAGAGGTCTCGAGGGGTGGAGCGGGCGCGAAGCCCGGCCCGTGCCCTTCTCTGGTTTGGGTGGCGAGGGTTGGCCCTGCCCCAGAGGTCTCGAGGGAGGAGCGGGCGCGTAGCCCGGCTCGTGCCCTTCTCTGTTTTGGGTGGCGAGGGTTGGCCCTGCCCCAGAGTTCTCGAGGGGGGAGCGGGCGCGTAGCCCGGCCCATGCCCTTCTCTGGTTTGGGTGGAGAGGGTTGGCCCTGCCCCAGAGGTCTCGAGGGGGGAGCGGGCGCATAGCCCGGCCCGTGCCCTTCTCTGGTTTGGGTGGCGAGGGTTGGCCCTGCCCCAGAGGTCTCGAGGGGGGAGCAGGCCCGTAGCCCGGCCCGTGCCCTTCTCTGGTTTGGGTGGCGAGGGTTGGCCCTGCCCCAGAGGTCTCGAGGGGGGGGAGCGGGCGCGTAGCCTGGCCCGTGCGCTTCTCTGGTTTGGGTGGCGTGGGTTGGACCTGCCCCAGAGGTCCCGAGGGGGGAGTGGGGGCGTAGCCCGTCCCGTGCCCTTCTCTGGTTTGGGTGGCGTGGGTTGGCCCTGCCACAGAGGTCTCAAGGGGGGGAGCGGGCGCGTAGCCTGGCCCGTGCCCTTCTCTGGTTTGGGTGGCGAAGGTTGGCCCTGCCCCAGAGGTCCCGAGGGGGGAGCGGGAGCGTAGCCTGGCCCGTGCCCTTCTCTGGTTTGGGTGGCGAGGGTTGGCCCTTCCCCAGAGGTCTCGAGGGAGGGAGCGGGCGCGTAGCCCGGCCCGTGCCCTTCTCTGGTTTGGGTGGCGAGGGTTGGCCCTGCCCCAGAGGTCTCGAGGAGGGAGCGGGTGCGAAGCCTGGCCAGTGCCCTTCTCTGGTTTGGGTGGCGAGGGTTGGCCCTGCCCCAGAGGTCTCGAGGGGGGGAGCGGGCGCGTAGCCCGGCCCGTGCCCTTCTCTGGTTTGGGTGGCGAGGGTTGGCCCTGTCCCAGAGGTCTCGAGGGGGGCGGGCGCGTATCTCGGACCGTGCCCTTCTCTGGTTTGGGTGGCGAGGGTTGGCCCTGCCCCAGAGGTCTCGAGGGGGGAGCGGGCGCGTAACCCGGCCCGTGCCCTTCTCTGGTTTGGGTGGCGAGGGTTGGCCCTGTCCCAGAGGTCTCGAGGGGGGAGCGGGCGCGTATCGCGGCCCGTGCCCTTCTCTGGTTTGGGTGGCGAGGGTTGGCCCTGCCCCAGAGGTCTCGAGGGGGGGTTCGGGCGCGTAACCCGGCCCGTGCCCTTCTCTGGTTTGGGGGGCGAGGGTTGGGCCTGCCCCAGAGGTCTCGAGGGGGGAGCGGGCACGTAGCCTGGCCCGTGCCCTTCTCTGGCTTGGGTGGCGAGGGTTGGCCCTGCCCCAGAGGTCTCGAGGGGGGAGCGGGGTCGTAGCCTGGCTCGTGCCCTTCTCTGTTTTGGGTGGCGAGGGTTGGCCCTGCCCCATAGGTCTCGAGGGGGGAGCGGGGTCGTAGCCCGGCTCGTGCCCTTCTCTGTTTGGGTGGCGATGGTTGTCCCTGCCCCAGAGGTCTCGAGGGGGGGAGCGGGCGCGTAGCCTGGCCCGTGCCCTTCTCTGGTTTGGGTGGCGAGGGTTGGCCCTGCCCCAGAGGTCTCGAGGGGGGAGCGGGAGCTTAGCCTGGCCCGTGCCCTTCTCTGGTTTGGGTGGCGAGGGTTGGCCCTGCCCCAGAGGTCTCGAGGGGGGAGCGGCCGCGTAGCCTGGCCCGTGCCCTTCTCTGGTTTGGGTGGCGAGGGTTGGCCCTGCCGCATAGGTCTCGAGGGGGGGAGCGGGCGCGTAGCCTGGCCCGTGCCCTTCTCTGGTTTGGGTGGCGAGGGTTGGCCCTGCCCCAGAGGTCCCGAGGTAGGGAGCGGGCGCGTAGCCTGGCCCGTGCCCTTCTCTGGTTTGGGTGGCGAGGGTTGGCCCTGCCCCAGAGGTCTGGAGGGGGGAGCGGGCGCGTAGCCTGGCCCGTGCCCTTCTCTGGTTTAGGTGTCGAGGGTTCGCCCTGCCCCAGAGGTCTCGAGGGGGGGAGCGGGCGCGTAGCCTGGCCCGTGCCCTTCTCTGGTTTGGGTGGCGAG
>CM061142.1:580337490-580383294 GCA_030789695.1 Scilla litardierei
GCCCTTCTCTGGTTTGGGTGGCGAGGGTTGGCCCTGCCCCAGAGGTCTCGAGGGGGGGAGCGGGCGCATAGCCCGGCCCGTGCCCTTCTCTGGTTAGGGTGGCGAGGGTTGGCCCTGCCCCAGAGGTCTCGAGGGGGGAGCGGGCACGTAGCCTGGCTCGTACACTTTTCTGGTTTGGGTGGCGACGGTTGGCCCTGCCCTAGAGGTCTCGAGGGGGGAGCGGGCACGTAGCCCGGCCCGTGCCCTTTTCTGGTTTGGGTGGCGAGGGTTGGCCCTGCCCCAGAGGTCTCGAGGGGGGGGAGCGGGCACGTAGCCTGGCCCGTGCGCTTCTCTGGTTTGGGTGGCGTGGGTTGGCCCTGCCCCAGAGGTCTCGAGGAGGGAGAGGGGGCGTAGCCCGTCCCGTGCCCTTCTCTGGTTTGGGTGGCGAGGGTTGGCCCTGCCTCAGATTTCTTGAGGGGGGGAGCGGGCGCGTAGCCCGGCCCGTGCCCTTCTCTGGTTTGGGTGGTGAGGGTTGGCCCTGCCCCAGAGGTCTCGAGGGGGGGAGCAGGCACGTAGCCCGGCCCGTGCCCTTCTCTGGTTTGGGTGGCGAGGGTTAGCCCTGCCGCAGAGGTCTCGAGGGGGGGAGCGGGCGCGTAGCCAGGCCCGTGCCCTTCTCTGGTTTGGGTGGCGAGGGTTGGCCCTGCCGCAGAGGTCTCGAGGGGGGAGCGGGCGCGTAGCCCGGCCCGTGCCCTTCTCTGGTTTGGGTGGCGAGGGTTGGCCCTGCCCCAGAGTTCTCGAGGGAGGATCGGGAGCGTAGCCCGGCCCGTGCCCTTCTCTGCTTTGGGTGGCGAGGGTTGGCCCTGCCCCAGAGGTCTCGAGGGGGGGAGCGAGCGCATAGCCCGGCCCGTGCCCTTCTCTGGTTAGGGTGGCGAGGGTTGGCCCTGCCCCAGAGGTCTCGAGGGGGGGAGCGGGCACGTAGCCTGGCTCGTACACTTTTCTGGTTTGGGTGGCGACGGTTGGCCCTGCCCCAGAGGTCTCGAGGGGGGAGCGGGCACGTAGCCCGGCCCGTGCCCTTCTCTGGTTTGGGTGGCGAGGGTTGGCCCTGCCCCAGAGGTCTCGAGGGGGGGAGCGGGCACGTAGCCTGGCCCGTGCGCTTCTCTGGTTTGGGTGGCGTGGGTTGGCCCTGCCCCAGAGGTCTCGAGGGGGGAGAGGGGGCGTAGCCCGGCCCGTGCCCTTCTCTGGTTTGGGTGGCGAGGGTTGGCCCTGCCCCAGAGTTCTCGAGGGGGGAGCGGGCGCGTAGCCCGGCCCGTGCCCTTCTCTGGTTTGGGTGGCGAGGGTTGGCCCTGCCCCAGAGGTCTCGAGGGGGGGGAGCAGGCGCCTAGCCCGGCCCGTGCCCTTCTCTGGTTTGGGTGGCGAGGGTTGGCCCTGCCGCAGAGGTCTCGAGGGGGGGAGCGGGACGCGTAGCCTGGCCCGTGCCCTTCTCTGGTTTTGGTGGCGAGGGTTGGCCCTGCCCCAGAGGTCTCGAGGGAGGGAGCGGGAGCGTAGCCGGGCCCGTGCCCTTCTCTGGTTTGGGTGGCGAGGGTTGTCCCTGCCCCAGAGGTCGAGTCGAGGGAGGGAGCGGGCGCGTAGCCCGGCCCGTGCCCTTCTCTGGTTTGGGTGGCGAGGGTTGGCCCTGCCCCAGAGTTCTCGAGGGGGAGCGGGCGCGTAGCCCGGCCCGTGCCCTTCTCTGGTTTGGGTGGCGAGGGTTGGCCCTGCCCCAGAGGTCTCGAGGGGGGAGCAGGCGCCTAGCCCGGCCCGTGCCCTTCTCTGGTTTGGGTGGCGTGGGTTGGCCCTGCCCCAGAGGTCTCGAGGGGGGGGGGGAGCGGGCACGTAGCCCGGCCCGTGCCCTTCTCTTGTTTGGGTGGCGAGGGTTGGCCCTGCCCCAGAGGTCTCGAGGGGGGAGCGGGCACGTAGCCCGGCCCGTGCCCTTCTCTGGTTTGGGTGGCGAGGGTTGGCCATGCCCCAGAGGTCTCGAGGGGGGAGCGGGCACGTAGCCCGGCCCGTGCCCTTCTCTGGTTTGGGTGGCGAGGGTTGGCCCTGCCCCAGAGGTCTCGAGGGGGGGAGCGGGCGCCTAGCCCGGCCCGTGCCCTTCTCTGGTTTGGGTGGCGAGGGTTGGCCCTGCCGCATAGGTCTCGAGGGGGGGAGCGGGCGCGTAGCCTGGCCCGTGCCCTTCTCTGGTTTTGGTGGCGAGGGTTGGCCCTGCCCCAGAGGTCTCGAGGGAGGGAGCTGGTGCGTAGCCGGGCACGTGCCCTTCTCTGGTTTGGGTGGCGAGGGTTGTCCCTGCCCCAGAGGTCTCGAGGGAGGGAGCGGGCGCGTAGCCCGGCCCGTGCCCTTCTCTGGTTTGGGTGGCGAGGGTTGGCCCTGCCCCAGAGGTCTCGAGGGGGGAGCGGGCGCGTAGCCCGGCCCGTGCCCTTCTCTGGTTTGGGTGGTGAGGGTTGGCCCTGCCCCCCAGAGTTCTCGAGGGGGGAGCGGACGCGTAGCCTGGCCCGTGCCCTTCTCTGGTTTGGGTGGCGAGGGTTGGCCCTGCCCCAGAGGTCTCGAGGGAGGGAGCGGGAGCGTAGCCGGGCCCGTGCCCTTCTCTGGTTTGGGTGGCGAGGGTTGTCCCTGCCCCAGAGGTCTCGAGGGAGGGAGCGGGCGCGTAGCCCGGCCCGTGCCCTTCTCTGGTTTGGGTGGCGAGGGTTGGCCCTGCCCCAAAGGTCTCGAGGGGGGAGCAGGCGCGTAGCCCGGCCCGTGCCCTTCTCTGGTTTGGGTGGCGAGGGTTGGCCCTGCCCCAGAGTTCTCGAGGGGGGAGCGGGCACGTAGCCCGGCCCGTGCCCTTCTCTGGTTTGGGTGGCGAGGGTTGGCCCTGCCCCAGAGGTCTCGAGGGGGGGAGCAGGCGCATAGCCCGGCCCGTGCCCTTCTCTGGTTTGGGTGGCGAGGGTTGGCCCTGCCCTAGAGGTCTCGAGGGGGGGAGCGGGCACGTAGCTTGGCCCGTACACTTTTCTGGTTTGGGTGGCGAGGGTTGGCCCTGCCACAGAGGTCTCGAGGGGGGAGCGGGTACGTAGCCCGGCCCGTGCCCTTCTCTGGTTTGGGTGGGGAGGGTTGGCCCTGCCCCAGAGGTCTCTAGGGGGGGAGCGGGCACGTCGCCTGGCCCGTGCGCTTCTCTGGTTTGGGTGGCGTGGGTTAGCCCTGCCCCAGAGGTCTCGAGGGGGGAGCGGGGGCGTAGCCTGTCCCGTGCCCTTCTCTGGTTTGGGTGGCGAGGGTTGGCCCTGCCGCAGAGGTCTCGAGGTGGGGGAGCGGGCGCGTAGCCTGGCCCGTGCCCTTCTCTGGTTTGGGTGGCGAGGGTTGGCCCTGCCCCAGAGGTCTCGAGGGAGGGAGCGTGCGCGTAGCCTGGCCCGTGCCCTTCTCTGGTTTGGGTGGCGAGGGTTGGCCCTGCCCCAGAGGTCTCGAGGGAGGGAGCGTGCGCGTAGCCTGGCCCCTGCCCTTCTCTGGTTTGGGTGGCGAGGGTTGTCCCTGCCCCAGAGGTCTCGAGGGGGAGCGGGCACGTAGCCCGGAGCGTGCCCTTCTCTGGTTTGGGTGGCGAGGGTTGGCCCTGCCCCAGAGGTCTCGAGGGGGGAGCGGGCGCGTAGCCCGGCCCGTGCCCTTCTCTGGTTTGGGTGGCGAGGGTTGGCCCTGCCCCAGAGTTCTCGATGGGGGAGCGGGAGCGTAGCCCGGCCCGTGCCCTTCTCTGGTTTGGGTGGCGAGGGTTGGCCCTGCCCCAGAGGTCTCGAGGGGGGGAGCGGGCGCATAGCCCGGCCCGTGCCCTTCTCTGGTTTGGGTGGCGAGGGTTGGCCCTGCCCCAGAGGTCTCGAGGGGGGGAGCGGGCACGTAGCCTGGCTCGTACACTTTTCTGGTTTGGGTGGCGAGGGTCGGCCCAGCGCCAGAGGTCTCGAGGGGGGGGGCGGGCTCGTAGCCGGCTCGTGCCCTTCTCTGGTTTGGGTGGCGAGGGTTGGCCCTGCCCCAGAGGTTTCGAGGGGGGAAGCGGACGCGTAGCCCGGCCCGTGCCATTCTCTGGTTTGGGTGGCGTTGGTTGGCCCTGCTCCAGGGGTCTCGAGGGAGGGATCGGGCGCGTAGCCTGGCCCGTGCCCTTCTCTGGTTTGGGTGGCGAGGGTTGGCCCTGCCCCAGAGGTCTCGAGGGAGGGAGCAAGCGCGTAGCCCGGCCCGTGCCCTTCTCTGGTTTAGGTGGCGAGGGTTGGCCTTCCCCAGAGGTCTCGAGGGGGGAGCGGGCGCGTAGCCCGGTGCGTGCCCTTCTCTGGTTTGGGTGGCGAGGGTTGGCCCTGCCCCAGAGGTCTCGAGGGGGGAGCGGGCGCGTAGCCCGGCCCGTGCCCTTCTCTGGTTAGGGTGGCGAGGGTTGGCCCTGCCCCAGAGGTCTCGAGGGGGGGAGCGGGCACGTAGCCTGGCTCGTACACTTTTCTGGTTTGGGTGGCGAGGGTCGGCCCAGCGCCAGAGTTCTCGAGGGGGGGAGCGGGCTCGTAGCCCGGCTCGTGCCCTTCTCTGGTTTGGGTGGCGAGGGTTGGCCCTGCCCCAGAGGTATCGAGGGGGGGAAGCGGACGCGTAGCCCGGCCAGTGCCATTCTCTGGTTTAGGTGGCGAGGGTTGGCCCTGCCCCAGGGGTCTCGAGGGAGGGAGCGGGCGCGTAGCCTGGCCCGTGCCCTTCTTTGGTTTGGGTGGCGAGGGTTGGCCCTGCCCCAGGGGTCTCGAGGGAGGGAGCAGGCGCGTAGCCCGGCCCGTGCCCTTCTCTGGTTTGGGTGGCGAGGGTTGGCCCTCCCCAGAGGTCTCGAGGGGGGAGCGGGCGCGTAGCCCGGCCCGTGCCCTTCTCTGGTTTGGGTGGCGAGGGTTGGCCCTGCCCCAGAGGTCTCGAGGGGGGAGCGGGCGCGTAGCCCGGCCCGTGCCCTTCTCTGGTTTGGGTGGCGAGGGTTGCCCTGCCTTAGAGTTCTCGAGGGAGGAGCGGGAGCGTAGCCCGGCCCGTGCCCTTCTCTGGTTTGGGTGGCGAGGGTTGGCCCTGCCCCAGAGGTCTCGAGGGGGGGAGCGAGCGCATAGCCCGGCCCGTGCCCTTCTCTGGTTAGGGTGGCGAGGGTTGGCCCTGCCCCAGAGGTCTCGAGGGGGGAGCGGGCACGTAGCCTGGCTCGTACACTTTTCTGGTTTGGGTGGCGACGGTGGGCCCTGCCCCAGAGGTCTCGAGGGCGGAGCGGGCACGTAGCCCGGCCCGTGCCCTTCTCTGGTTCGGGTGGCGAGGGTTGGCCCTGCCCCAGAGGTCTCGAGGGGGGGAGCGGGCACGTAGCCTGGCCCGTGCGCTTCTCTGGTTTGGGTGGCGTGGGTTGGCCCTGCCCCAGAGGTCTCGAGGGGGGAGAGGGGGCGTAGCCCGTCCCGTGCCCTTCTCTGGTTTGGGTGGCGAGGGTTGGCCCTGCCCCAGAGTTCTCGAGGGGGGAGCGGGCGCGTAGCCCGGCCCGTGCCCTTCTCTGGTTTGGGTGGCGAGGGTTGGCCCTGCCCTAGAGGTCTCGAGGGGGGGAGCAGGCGCCTAGCCCGGCCCGTGCCCTTCTCTGGTTTGGGTGGCGAGGGTTGGCCCTGCCGCAGAGGTCTCGAGGGGGGGAGCGGACGCGTAGCCTGGCCCGTGCCCTTCTCTGGTTTTGGTGGCGAGGGTTGGCCCTGCCCCAGAGGTCTCGAGGGAGGGAGCGGGAGCGTAGCCGGGCCCGTGCCCTTCTCTGGTTTGGGTGGCGAGGGTTGTCCATGCCCCAGAGGTCTCGAGGGAGGGAGCGGGCGCGTAGCCCGGCCCGTGCCCTTCTCTGGTTTGGGTGGCGAGGGTTGGCCCTGCCCCAGAGGTCTCGAGGGGGGAGCGGGCGCGTAGCCCGGCCCGTGCCCTTCTCTGGTTTGGGTGGTGAGGGTTGGCCCTGCCCCAGAGTTCTCGAGGGGGGAGCGGGCACGTAGCCCGGCCCGTGCCCTTCTCTGGTTTGGGTGGCGAGGGTTGGCCCTGCCCTAGAGGTCTCGAGGGGGGGAGCGGGCACGTAGACTGGCTCGTACACTTTTCTGGTTTGGGTGGCGAGGGTTGGCCCTGCCCCAGAGGTCTCGAGGGGGGAGCGGGTACGTAGCCCGGCCCGTGCCCTTCTCTGGTTTGGGTGGTGAGGGTTGGCCCTGCCCCAGAGGTCTTGAGGGGGGGGGAGCGGGCACGTAGCCTGGCCCGTGCGCTTCTCTGGTTTGGGTGGCGTGGGTTGGACCTGCCCCAGAGGTCTCAAGGGGGGAGCGGGGGCGTAGCCTGTCCCGTGCCCTTCTCTGGTTTGGGTGGCGAGGGTTGGCCCTGCCGTAGAGGTCTCGAGGGGGGAGCGGGCGCGTAGCCTGGCCCGTGCCCTTCTCTGGTTAGGGTGGCGAGGGTTGGCCCTGCCCCAGAGGTCTCGAGGGAGGGAGCGTGCGCGTAGCCTGGCCCGTGCCCTTCTCTGGTTTGGGTGGCGAGGGTTGGCCCTGCCCCAGAGGTCTCGAGGGAGGGAGCGTGCGCGTAGCCTGGCCCGTGCCCTTCTCTGGTTTGGGTGGCGAGGGTTGGCCCTGCCCCAGAGGTCTCGAGGGGGAGCGGGCACGTCGCCCGGTGCGTGCCCTTCTCTGGTTTGGGTGGCGAGGGTTGGCCCTGCCCCAGAGGTCTCGAGGGGGGAGCGGGTGCATAGCCCGGCCCGTGCCCTTCTCTGGTTTGGGTGGCGAGGGTTGGCCCTGCCCCAGAGTTCTCGAGGGGGGAGCGGGAGCGTAGCCCGGCCCGTGCCCTTCTCTGGTTTGGGTGGCGAGGGTTGGCCCTGCCCCAGAGGTCTCGAGGGGGGAGCGGGCGCATAGCCCGGCCCGTGCCCTTCTCTGGTTTGGGTGGCGAGGGTTGGCCCTGCCCCAGAGGTCTCGAGGGGGGGAGCGGGCACGTAGCCTGGCTCGTACACTTTTCTGGTTTGGGTGGCGAGGGTCGGCCCAGCGCCAGAGGTCTCGAGGGGGGGAGCGGGCTCGTAGCCCGGCCCGTGCCCTTCTCTGGTTTGGGTGGCGAGGGTTGGCCCTGCCCCAGAGGTCTCGAGGGGGGAAGCGGACGCGTAGCCCGGCCCGTGCCATTCTCTGGTTTGGGTGGCGATGGTTGGCCCTGCCCCAGGGGTCTCGAGGGAGGGAGCGGGCGCGTAGCCCGGCCCGTGCCCTTCTCTGGTTTGGGTGGCGAGGGTTGGCCCTGCCCCAGAGGTCTCGAGGGAGGGAGCAGGCGCGTAGCCCGGCCCGTTCCCTTCTCTGGTTTAGGTGGCGAGGGTTGGCCCTCCCCAGAGGTCTCGAGGGGGGAGCGGGCGCGTAGCCCGGCCCGTGCCCTTCTCTGGTTTGGGTGGCGAGGGTTGGCCCTGCCCCAGAGGTCTCGAGGGGGGAGCGGGCGCGTAGCCCGGCCCGTGCCCTTCTCTGGTTTGGGTGGCGAGGGTTGGCCCTGCCCCAGAGGTCTCGAGGGGGGGAGCGGGCGCATAGCCCGGCCCGTGCCCTTCTCTGGTTAGGGTGGCGAGGGCTGGCCCTGCCCCAGAGGTCTCGAGGGGGGGAGCGGGCACGTAGCCTGGCCCGTGCGCTTCTCTGGTTTGGGTGGCGTGGGTTGGCCCTGCCCCAGAGGTCTCGAGGAGGGAGAGGGGGCGTAGCCCGTCCCGTGCCCTTCTCTGGTTTGGGTGGCGAGGGTTGGCCCTGCCTCAGAGTTCTTGAGGGGGGGAGCGGGCGCGTAGCCCGGCCCGTGCCCTTCTCTGGTTTGGGTGGCGAGGGTTGGCCCTTCCCCAGAGGTCTCGAGGGGGGGAGCAGGCGCATAGCCCGGCCCGTGCCCTTCTCTGGTTTGGGTGGCGAGGGTTGGCCCTGCCGCAGAGGTCTCGAGGGGGGGAGCGGGCGCGTAGCCTGGCCCGTGCCCTTCTCTGGTTTGGGTGGCGAGGGTTGGCCCTGCCCCAGAGGTCTCGAGGGGGGGAGCGGGCACGTAGCCCGGCCCGTGCCCTTCTCTGGTTTGGGTGGCGAGGGTTGGCCCTGCCCCAGAGTTCTCGAGGGAGGAGCGGGAGCGTAGCCCGGCCCGTGCCCTTCTCTGGTTTGGGTGGCGAGGGTTGGCCCTGCCCCAGAGGTCTCGAGGGGGGGAGCGAGCGCATAGCCCGGCCCGTGCCCTTCTCTGGTTAGGGTGGCGAGGGTTGGCCCTGCCCCAGAGGTCTCGAGGGGGGAGCGGGCACGTAGCCTGGCTCGTACACTTTTCTGGTTTGGGTGGCGACGGTGGGCCCTGCCCCAGAGGTCTCGAGGGCGGAGCGGGCACGTAGCCCGGCCCGTGCCCTTCTCTGGTTTGGGTGGCGAGGGTTGGCCCTGCCCCAGAGGTCTCGAGGGGGGGAGCGGGCACGTAGCCTGGCCCGTGCGCTTCTCTGGTTTGGGTGGCGTGGGTTGGCCCTGCCCCAGAGGTCTCGAGGGGGGAGAGGGGGCGTAGCCCGTCCCGTGCCCTTCTCTGGTTTGGGTGGCGAGGGTTGGCCCTGCCCCAGAGTTCTCGAGGGGGGAGCGGGCGCGTAGCCCGGCCCGTGCCCTTCTTTGGTTTGGGTGGCGAGGGTTGGCCCTGCCCTAGAGGTCTCGAGGGGGGGGAGCAGGCGCCTAGCCCGGCCCGTGCCCTTCTCTGGTTTGGGTGGCGAGGGTTGGCCCTGCCGCAGAGGTCTCGAGGGGGGGAGCGGACGCGTAGCCTGGCCCGTGCCCTTCTCTGGTTTTGGTGGCGAGGGTTGGCCCTGCCCCAGAGGTCTCGAGGGAGGGAGCGGGAGCGTAGCCGGGCCCGTGCCCTTCTCTGGTTTGGGTGGCGAGGGTTGTCCATGCCCCAGAGGTCTCGAGGGAGGGAGCGGGCGCGTAGCCCGGCCCGTGCCCTTCTCTGGTTTGGGTGGCGAGGGTTGGCCCTGCCCCAGAGGTCTCGAGGGGGGAGCGGGCGCGTAGCCCGGCCCGTGCCCTTCTCTGGTTTGGGTGGGGAGGGTTGGCCCTGCCCCAGAGTTCTCGAGGGGGGAGCGGGCACGTAGCCCGGCCCGTGCCCTTCTCTGGTTTGGGTGGCGAGGGTTGGCCCTGCCCTAGAGGTCTCGAGGGGGGAGCGGGCACGTAGACTGGCTCGTACACTTTTCTGGTTTGGGTGGCGAGGGTTGGCCCTGCCCCAGAGGTCTCGAGGGGGGAGCGGGTACGTAGCCCGGCCCGTGCCCTTCTCTGGTTTGGGTGGTGAGGGTTGGCCCTGCCCCAGAGGTCTTGAGGGGGGGGGAGCGGGCACGTAGCCTGGCCCGTGCGCTTCTCTGGTTTGGGTGGCGTGGGTTGGACCTGCCCCAGAGGTCTCAAGGGGGGAGCGGGGGCGTAGCCTGTCCCGTGCCCTTCTCTGGTTTGGGTGGCGAGGGTTGGCCCTGCCGTAGAGGTCTCGAGGGGGGGAGCGGGCGCGTAGCCTGGCCCGTGCCCTTCTCTGGTTAGGGTGGCGAGGGTTGGCCCTGCCCCAGAGGTCTCGAGGGAGGGAGCGTGCGCGTAGCCTGGCCCGTGCCCTTCTCTGGTTTGGGTGGCGAGGGTTGGCCCTGCCCCAGAGGTCTCGAGGGAGGGAGCGTGCGCGTAGCCTGGCCCGTGCCCTTCTCTGGTTTGGGTGGCGAGGGTTGGCCCTGCCCCAGAGGTCTCGAGGGGGAGCGGGCACGTCGCCCGGTGCGTGCCCTTCTCTGGTTTGGGTGGCGAGGGTTGGCCCTGCCCCAGAGGTCTCGAGGGGGGAGCGGGTGCATAGCCCGGCCCGTGCCCTTCTCTGGTTTGGGTGGCGAGGGTTGGCCCTGCCCCAGAGTTCTCGAGGGGGGAGCGGGAGCGTAGCCCGGCCCGTGCCCTTCTCTGGTTTGGGTGGCGAGGGTTGGCCCTGCCCCAGAGGTCTCGAGGGGGGAGCGGGCGCATAGCCCGGCCCGTGCCCTTCTCTGGTTTGGGTGGCGAGGGTTGGCCCTGCCCCAGAGGTCTCGAGGGGGGGAGCGGGCACGTAGCCTGGCTCGTACACTTTTCTGGTTTGGGTAGCGAGGGTCGGCCCAGCGCCAGAGGTCTCGAGGGGGGGGAGCGGGCTCGTAGCCCGGCTCGTGCCCTTCTCTGGTTTGGGTGGCGAGGGTTGGCCCTGCCCCAGAGGTCTCGAGGGGGGAAGCGGACGCGTAGCCCGGCCCGTGCCATTCTCTGGTTTGGGTGGCGATGGTTGGCCCTGCCCCAGGGGTCTCGAGGGAGGGAGCGGGCGCGTAGCCCGGCCCGTGCCCTTCTCTGGTTTGGGTGGCGAGGGTTGGCCCTGCCCCAGAGGTCTCGAGGGAGGGAGCAGGCGCGTAGCCCGGCCCGTGCCCTTCTCTGGTTTAGGTGGCGAGGGTTGGCCCTCCCCAGAGGTCTCGAGGGGGGAGCGGGCGCGTAGCCCGGCCCGTGCCCTTCTCTGGTTTGGGTGGCGAGGGTTGGCCCTGCCCCAGAGGTCTCGAGGGGGGAGCGGGCGCGTAGCCCGGCCCGTGCCCTTCTCTGGTTTGGGTGGCGAGGGTTGGCCCTGCCCCAGAGGTCTCGAGGGGGGGAGCGGGCGCATAGCCCGGCCCGTGCCCTTCTCTGGTTAGGGTGGCGAGGGCTGGCCCTGCCCCAGAGGTCTCGAGGGGGGGAGCGGGCACGTAGCCTGGCTCGTACACTTTTCTGGTTTGGGTGGCGACGGTTGGCCCTGCCCCAGAGGTCTCGAGGGGGGAGCGGGCACGTAGCCCGGCCAGTGCCCTTTTCTGGTTTGGGTGGCGAGGGTTGGCCCTGCCCCAGAGGTCTCGAGGGGGGGAGCGGGCATGTAGCCTGGCCCGTGCGCTTCTCTGGTTTGGGTGGCGTGGGTTGGCCCTGCCCCAGAGGTCTCGAGGAGGGAGAGGGGGCGTAGCCCGTCCCGTGCCCTTCTCTTGTTTGGGTGGCGAGGGTTGGCCCTGCCTCAGAGTTCTGGAGGGGGGAGCGGGCGCGTAGCCCGGCCCGTGCCCTTCTCTGGTTTGGGTGGCGAGGGTTGGCCCTGCCCCAGAGGTCTCGAGGGAGGGAGCAGGCGCGTAGCCCGGCCCGTGCCCTTCTCTGGTTTGGGTGGCGAGGGTTGGCCCTCCCCAGAGGTCTCGAGGGGGGAGCGGGCGCGTAGCCCGGCCCGTGCCCTTCTCTGGTTTGGGTGGCGAGGGTTGGCCCTGCCCCAGAGGTCTCGAGGGGGGAGCGGGCGCGTAGCCCGGCCCGTGCCCTTCTCTGGTTTGGGTGGCGAGGGTTGGCCCTTCCCCAGAGGTCTCGAGGGGGGGAGCGGGCGCATAGCCCGGCCCGTGCCCTTCTCTGGTTAGGGTGGCGAGGGTTGGCCCTGCCCCAGAGGTCTCGAGGGGGGGAGCGGGCACGTAGCCGGGCTCGTACACTTTTCTGGTTTGGGTGGCGACGGTTGGCCCTGCCCCAGAGGTCTCGAGGGGGGAGCGGGCACGTAGCCCGGCCCGTGCCCTTCTCTGGTTTGGGTGGCGAGGGTTGGCCCTGCCCCAGAGGTCTCGAGGGGGGGAGCGGGCACGTAGCCTGGCCCGTGCGCTTCTCTGGTTTGGGTGGCATGGGTTGGCCCTGCCCCAGAGGTCTCGAGGGGGGAGAGGGGGCGTAGCCCGTCCCGTGCCCTTCTCTGGTTTGGGTGGCGAGGGTTGGCCCTGCCCCAGAGTTCTCGAGGGGGGAGCGGTCGCGTAGCCCGGCCCGTGCCCTTCTCTGGTTTGGGTGGCGAGGGTTGGCCCTGCCCCAGAGGTCTCGAGGGGGGGAGCGGGCGCCTAGCCCGGCCCGTGCCCTTCTCTGGTTTGGGTGGCGAGGGTTGGCCCTGCCGCAGAGGTCTCGAGGGGGGGAGCGGACGCGTAGCCTGGCCCGTGCCCTTCTCTGGTTTTGGTGGCGAGGGTTGGCCCTGCCCCAGAGGTCTCGAGGGAGGGAGCGGGAGCGTAGCCGGGCCCGTGCCCTTCTCTGGTTTGGGTGGCGAGGGTTGTCCCTGCCCCAGAGGTCTCGAGGGAGGGAGCGGGCGCGTAGCCCGGCCCGTGCCCTTCTCTGGTTTGGGTGGCGAGGGTTGGCCCTGCCCCAGAGGTCTCGAGGGGGGAGCGGGCGCGTAGCCCGGCCCGTGCCCTTCTCTGGTTTGGGTGGCGAGGGTTGGCCCTGCCCCAGAGTTCTCGAGGGGGGAGCGGGCGCGTAGCCCGGCCCGTGCCCTTCTCTGGTTTGGGTGGCGAGGGTTGGCCCTGCCCCAGAGGTCTCGAGGGGGGAGCAGGCGCATAGACCGGCCCGTGCCCTTCTCTGGTTTGGGTGGCGAGGGTTGGCCCTGCCCCAGAGGTCTCGAGGGGGGGGAGCGGGCACGTAGCCTGGCTCGTACACTTTTCTGGTTTGGGTGGCGAGGGTTGGCCCTGCCCCAGAGGTCTCGAGGGGGGAGCGGGTACGTAGCCCGGCCCGTGCCCTTCTCTGGTTTGGGTGGCGAGGGTTGGCCCTGCCGCAGAGGTCTCGAGGGGGGGAGCGGGCGCGTAGCCTGGCCCGTGCCCTTCTCTGGTTTGGGTGGCGAGGGTTGGCCCTGCCCCAGAGGTCTCGAGGGAGGGAGCGTGCGCGTAGCCTGGCCCGTGCCCTTCTCTGGTTTGGGTGGCGAGGGTTTGCCCTGCCCCAGAGGTCTCGAGGGAGGGAGCAGGCGCGTAGCCCGGCCCGTGCCCTTCTCTGGTTTGGGTGGCGAGGGTTGGCCCTGCCCCAGAGGTCTCGAGGGAGGGAGCAGGCGCGTAGCCCGGCCCGTGCCCTTCTCTGGTTTGGGTGGCGAGGGTTGGCCCTGCCCCAGAGGTCTCGAGGGGGGGAGCGGGCACGTAGCCTGGCTCGTACACTTTTCTGGTTTGGGTGGCGAGGGTCGGCCCAGCGCCAGAGGTCTCGAGGGGGGAGCGGGCTCGTAGCCCGGCCCGTGCCCTTCTCTGGTTTGGGTGGCGAGGGTTGGCCCTGCCCCAGAGGTCTCGAGGGGGGAGTGGGAGCGTAGCCCGGCCCGTGCCCTTCTCTGGTTTGGGTGGCGAGGGTTGGCCCTGCCCCAGAGGTCTCGAGGGGGGAGCGGGCGCTTAGCCCGGCCCGTGCCCTTCTCTGGTTTGGGTGGCGAGGGTTGGCCCTGCCCCAGAGGTCTCGAGGGGGGGAGCGGGCACGTAGCCTGGCCCGTACACTTTTCTGGTTTGGGTGGCGAGGGTCGGCCCAGCGCCAGAGGTCTCGAGGGGGGGAGCGGGCGCGTAGCCCGGCCCGTGCCCTTCTCTGGTTTGGGTGGCGAGGGTTGGCCCTGCCCCAGAGGTCTCGAGGGGGGAAGCGGACGCGTAGCCCGGCCCGTGCCATTCTCTGGTTTGGGTGGCGATGGTTGGCCCTGCCCCAGGGGTCTCGAGGGAGGGAGCGGGCGCGTAGCCCGGCCCGTGCCCTTCTCTGGTTTAGGTGGCGAGGGTTGGCCCTCCCCAGAGGTCTCGAGGGGGGAGCGGGCACGTAGCCCGGTGCGTGCCCTTCTCTGGTTTGGGTGGCGAGGGTTGGCCCTGCCCCAGAGGTCTCGAGGGGGGAGCGGGCGCGTAGCCCGGCCCGTGCCCTTCTCTGGTTTGGGTGGCGAGGGTTGGCCCTGCCCCAGAGTTCTCGAGGGGGGGAGCGGGAGCGTAGCCCGGCCCGTGCCCTTCTCTGGTTTGGGTGGCGAGGGTTGGCCCTGCCCCAGAGGTCTCGAGGGGGGGAGCGGGCACGTAGCCAGGCCCGTACACTTTTCTGGTTTGGGTGGCGAGGGTCGGCCCAGCGCCAGAGGTCTCGAGGGGGGGAGCGGGCTCGTAGCCCGGCCCGTGCCCTTCTCTGGTTTGGGTGGCGAGGGTTGGCCCTGCCCCAGAGGTCTCGAGGGGGGAAGCGGACGCGTAGCCCGGCCCGTGCCATTCTCTGGTTTGGGTGGCGAAGGTTGGCCCTGCCCCAGGGGTCTCGAGGGAGGGAGCGGGCGTGTAGCCCGGCCCGTGCCCTTCTCTGGTTTAGGTGGCGAGGGTTGGCCCTCCCCAGCGGTCTCGAGGGGGGAGCGGGCACGTAGCCTGGCCCGTACACTTTTCTGGTTTGGGTGGCGAGAGTCGGCCCAGCGCCAGAGGTCTCGAGGGGGGGAGCGGGCTCGTAGCCCGGCCCGTGCCCTTCTCTGGTTTGGGTGGCGAGGGTTGGCCCTGCCCCAGAGGTCTCGAGGGGGGAAGCGGACGCGTAGCCCGGCCAGTGCCATTCTCTGGTTTGGGTGGCGAGGGTTGGCCCTCCCCAGCGGTCTCGAGGGGGGAGCGGGCGCGTAGCCCGGCCCGTGCCCTTCTCTGGTTTGGGTGGCGAGGGTTGGCCCTGCCCCAGAGTTCTCGAGGGGGGAGCGGGCGCGTAGCCCGGCCCGTGCCCTTCTCTGGTTTGGGTGGCGAGGGTTGGCCCTGCCCCAGAGGTCTCGAGGGGGGAGCGGGCGCGTAGCCCGGCCCGTGCCCTTCTCTGGTTTGGGTGGCGAGGGTTGGCCCTGCCCCAGAGTTCTCGAGGGGGGAGCGGGCGCGTAGCCCGGCCCGTGCCCTTCTCTGGTTTGGGTGGCGAGGGTGGGCCCTGCCCCAGAGGTCTCGAGGGGGGTGGGGAGCGGGCGCATAGCCCGGCCCGTGCCCTTCTCTGGTTAGGGTGGCGAGGGTTGGCCCTGCCCCAGAGGTCTCGAGGGGGGGAGCGGGCACGTAGCCTGGCTCGTACACTTTTCTGGTTTGGGTGGCGACGGTTGGCCCTGCCCCAGAGGTCTCGAGGGGGGAGCGGGCACGTAGCCCGGCCCGTGCCCTTCTCTGGTTTGGGTGGCGAGGGTTGGCCCTGCCCCAGAGGTCTCGAGGGGGGGAGCGGGCACGTAGCCTGGCCCGTGCGCTTCTCTGGTTTGGGTGGCGTGGGTTGGCCCTGCCCCAGAGGTCTCGAGGAGGGAGAGGGGGCGTAGCCCGTCCCGTGCCCTTCTCTTGTTTGGGTGGCGAGGGTTGGCCCTGCCTCAGAGTTCTTGAGGGGGGAGCGGGCGCGTAGCCCGGCCCGTGCCCTTCTCTGGTTTGGGTGGCTAGGGTTGGCCCTGCCCCAGAGGTCTCGAGGGGGGGAGCAGGCCCATAGCCCGGCCCGTGCCCTTCTCTGGTTTGGGTGGCGAGGGTTGGTCCTGCCGCAGAGGTCTCGAGGGGGGGAGCGGGCGCGTAGCCTGCCCCGTGCCCTTCTCTGGTTTGGGTGGCGAGGGTTGTCCCTGCCCCAGAGGTCTCGAGGGCGGGAGCGGGCGCGTAGCCCGGCCCGTGCCCTTCTCTGGTTTGGGTGGCGAGGGTTGGCCCTGCCCCAGAGGTCTCGAGGGGGGAGCGGGCGCGTAGCCCGGCCCTTGCCCTTCTCTGGTTTGGGTGGCGAGGGTTGGCCCTGCCCCAGAGTTCTCGAGGGGGGAGCGGGCGCGTAGCCCGGCCCGTGCCCTTCTCTGGTTTGGGTGGCGAGGGTTGGCCCTGCCCCAGAGGTCTCGAGGGGGGAGCCGGCGCATAGCCCGGCCCGTGCCCTTCTCTGGTTTGGGTGGCGAGGGTTGGCCCTGCCCCAGAGGTCTCGAGGGGGGGAGCGGGCACGTAGCCTGGCTAGTACACTTTTCTGGTTTGGGTGGCGAGGGTTGGCCCTGCCCCAGAGGTCTCGAGGGGGGAGCGGGTACGTAGCCCGGCCCGTGCCCTTCTCTGGTTTGGGTGGCGAGCGTTGGCCCTGCCCCAGAGGTCTCAAGGGGGGAGCGGGCACGTATCCTGGCCCGTGCGCTTCTCTGGTTTGGGTGGCGTGGGTTGGCCCTGCCCCAGAGGTCTCGAGGGGGGGAGCGGGGGCGTAGCCCGTCCCGTGCCCTTCTCTGGTTTGGGTGGCGAGGGTTGGCCCTGCCGCAGAGGTCTCTAGGGGGGGGAGCGGGCGCGTAGCCTGGCCCGTGCCCTTCTCTGGTTTGGGTGGCGAGGGTTGGCACTGCCCCAGAGGTCTCGAGGGAGGGAGCGGGCGCGTAGCCTGGCCCGTGCTCTTCTCTGGTTTGGGTGGCGAGGGTTGGCCCTGCCCCAGAGGTCTCAAGGGGGGAAGCGGGCGCGTAGCCTGGCCCGTGCCATTATCTGGTTTGGGTGGCGAGGGTTAGCCCTGCCCCAGAGGTCTCGAGGGGGGAGCGGGCACGTAGCCCGTCCCGTGCCCTTCTCTGGTTTGGGTGGCGACGGTTGGCCCTGCCCCAGAGGTCTCGAGGGGGGAGCGGGCGCATAGCCCGGCCCGTGCCCTTCTCTGGTTTGGGTGGCGAGGGTTGGCCCTGCCCCAGAGGTCTCGAGGGGGGGAGCGGGCACGTAGCCTGGCCCGCACACTTTTCTGGTTTGGGTGGCGAGGGTCGGCCCAGCGCCAGAGGTCTCGAGGGGGGGGAGCGGGCTCGTAGCCCGGCCCGTGCCCTTCTCTGGTTTGGGTGGCGAGGGTTGGCCCTGCCCCAGCGGTCTCGAGGGGGGAAGCGGACGCGTAGCCCGGCCCGTGCCATTCTCTGGTTTGGGTGGCGATGGTTGGCCCTGCCCCAGGGGTCTCGAGGGAGGGAGCGGGCGCGTAGCCCGGCCCGTGCCCTTCTCTGGTTTAGGTGGCGAGGGTTGGCCCTCCCCATAGGTCTCGAGGGGGGAGCGGGCACGTAGCCCGGTGCGTGCCCTTCTCTGGTTTGGGTGGCGAGGGTTGGCCCCTGCCCCAGAGGTCTCGAGGGGGGAGCGGGCGCGTAGCCCGGCCCGTGCCCTTCTCTGGTTTGGGTGGCGAGGGTTGGCCCTGCCCCAGAGTTCTCGAGGGGGGGGAGCGGGAGCGTAGCCCGGCCCGTGCCCTTCTCTGGTTTGGGTGGCGAGGGTTGGCCCTGCCCCAGAGGTCTCGAGGGGGGAGCGGGCGCATAGCCCGGCCCGTGCCCTTCTCTGGTTTGGGTGGCGAGGGTTGGCCCTGCCCAGAGGTCTCGAGGGGGGGAGCGGGCACGTAGCCTGGCCCGTACACTTTTCTGGTTTGGGTGGCGAGGGTCGGCCCAGCGCCAGAGGTCTCGAGGGTGGGGGCGGGCTCGTAGTCCGGCCCGTGCCCTTCTCTGGTTTGGGTGGCGAGGGTTGGCCCTGCCCCAGAGGTCTCGAGGGGGGGGAAGCGGACGCGTAGCCCGGTCCGTGCCATTCTCTGGTTTGGGTGGCGATGGTTGGCCCTGCCCCAGGGGTCTCGAGGGAGGGAGCGGGCGCGTAGCCCGGCCCGTGCCCTTCTCTGGTTTCGGTGGCGAGGGTTGGCCCTCCCCAGAGGTCTCGAGGGGGGAGCGGGCGCGTAGCCCGGCCCGTGCCCTTCTCTGGTTTGGGTGGCGAGGGTTGGCCCTGCCCCAGAGTTCTCGAGGGGGGGGAGCGGGCGCGTAGCCCGGCCCGTGCCCTTCTCTGGTTTGGGTGGCGAGGGTTGGCCCTGCCCCAGAGGTCTCGAGGGGGGAGCGGGCGCGTAGCCCGGCCCGTGCCCTTCTCTGGTTTGGGTGGCGAGGGTTGGCCCTGCCCCAGAGTTCTCGAGGGGGGAGCGGGCGCGTAGCCCGGCCCGTGCCCTTCTCTGGTTAGGGTGGCGAGGGTTAGCCCTGCCCCAGAGGTCTCGAGGGGGGGGAGCGGGCACGTAGCCTGGCTCGTACACTTTTCTGGTTTGGGTGGCGACGGTTGGCCCTGCCCCAGAGGTCTCAAGGGGGGAGCGGGCACGTAGCCCGGCCCGTGCCCTTCTCTGGTTTGGGTGGCGAGGGTTGGCCCTGCCCCAGAGGTCTCGAGGGGGGGAGCGGGCACGTAGCCTGGCCCATGCGCTTCTCTGGTTTGGGTGGTGTGGGTTGGCCCTGCCCCAGAGGTCTCGAGGAGGGAGAGGGGGCGTAGCCCGGCCCGTGCCCTTCTCTTGTTTGGGTGGCGAGGGTTGGCCCTGCCTCAGAGTTCTTGAGGGGGGAGCGGGCGCGTAGCCCGGCCCGTGCCCTTCTCTGGTTTGGGTGGCTAGGGTTTTGCCCTGCCCCAGAGTTCTCGAGGGGGGGGGAGCAGGCGCATAGCCCGGCCCGTGCCCTTCTCTGGTTTGGGTGGCGAGGGTTGGTCCTGCCGCAGAGGTCTCGAGGGGGGGAGCGGGCGCGTAGCCTGGCCCGTGCCCTTCTCTGGTTTGGGTGGCGAGGGTTGGCCCTGCCCCAGAGGTCTCGAGGGCGGGAGCGGGTGCGTAGCCGGGCCCTTGCCCTTCTCTGGTTTGGGTGGCGAGGGTTGTCCCTGCCCCAGAGGTCTCGAGGGAGGGAGCGGGCGCGTAGCCCGGCCCGTGCCCTTCTCTGGTTTGGGTGGCGAGGGTTGGCCCTGCCCCAGAGGTCTCGAGGGGGGAGCGGGCGCGTAGCCCGGCCCTTGCCCTTCTCTGGTTTGGGTGGCGAGGGTTGGCCCTGCCCCAGAGTTCTCGAGGGGGGAGCGTGCGCGTAGCCCGGCCCGTGCCCTTCTCTGGTTTGGGTGGCGAGGGTTGGCCCTGCCCCAGAGGTCTCGAGGGGGGAGCAGGCGCATAGACCGGCCCGTGCCCTTCTCTGGTTTGGGTGGCGAGGGTTGGCCCTGCCCCAGAGGTCTCGAGGGGGGGGAGCGGGCACGTAGCCTGGCTCGTACACTTTTCTGGTTTGGGTGGCGAGGGTTGGCCCTGCCCCAGAGGTCTCGAGGGGGGAGCGGGTACGTAGCCCGGCCCGTGCCCTTCTCTGGTTTGGGTGGCGAGGGTTGGCCCTGCCGCAGAGGTCTCGAGGGGGGGAGCGGGCGCGTAGCCTGGCCCGTGCCCTTCTCTGGTTTGGGTGGCGAGGGTTGGCCCTGCCCCAGAGGTCTCGAGGGAGGGAGCGTGCGCGTAGCCTGGCCCGTGCCCTTCTCTGGTTTGGGTGGCGAGGGTTGGCCCTGCCCCAGAGGTCTCGAGGGAGGGAGCAGGCGCGTAGCCCGGCCCGTGCCCTTCTCTGGTTTGGGTGGCGAGGGTTGGCCCTGCCCCAGAGGTCTCGAGGGAGGGAGCAGGCGCGTAGCCCGGCCCGTGCCCTTCTCTGGTTTGGGTGGCGAGGGTTGGCCCTGCCCCAGAGGTCTCGAGGGGGGGAGCGGGCACGTAGCCTGGCTCGTACACTTTTCTGGTTTGGGTGGCGAGGGTCGGCCCAGCGCCAGAGGTCTCGAGGGGGGAGCGGGCTCGTAGCCCGGCCCGTGCCCTTCTCTGGTTTGGGTGGCGAGGGTTGGCCCTGCCCCAGAGGTCTCGAGGGGGGAGTGGGAGCGTAGCCCGGCCCGTGCCCTTCTCTGGTTTGGGTGGCGAGGGTTGGCCCTGCCCCAGAGGTCTCGAGGGGGGAGCGGGCGCTTAGCCCGGCCCGTGCCCTTCTCTGGTTTGGGTGGCGAGGGTTGGCCCTGCCCCAGAGGTCTCGAGGGGGGGAGCGGGCACGTAGCCTGGCCCGTACACTTTTCTGGTTTGGGTGGCGAGGGTCGGCCCAGCGCCAGAGGTCTCGAGGGGGGGAGCGGGCGCGTAGCCCGGCCCGTGCCCTTCTCTGGTTTGGGTGGCGAGGGTTGGCCCTGCCCCAGAGGTCTCGAGGGGGGAAGCGGACGCGTAGCCCGGCCCGTGCCATTCTCTGGTTTGGGTGGCGATGGTTGGCCCTGCCCCAGGGGTCTCGAGGGAGGGAGCGGGCGCGTAGCCCGGCCCGTGCCCTTCTCTGGTTTAGGTGGCGAGGGTTGGCCCTCCCCAGAGGTCTCGAGGGGGGAGCGGGCACGTAGCCCGGTGCGTGCCCTTCTCTGGTTTGGGTGGCGAGGGTTGGCCCTGCCCCAGAGGTCTCGAGGGGGGAGCGGGCGCGTAGCCCGGCCCGTGCCCTTCTCTGGTTTGGGTGGCGAGGGTTGGCCCTGCCCCAGAGTTCTCGAGGGGGGAGCGGGAGCGTAGCCCGGCCCGTGCCCTTCTCTGGTTTGGGTGGCGAGGGTTGGCCCTGCCCCAGAGGTCTCGAGGGGGGGGAGCGGGCACGTAGCCAGGCCCGTACACTTTTCTGGTTTGGGTGGCGAGGGTCGGCCCAGCGCCAGAGGTCTCGAGGGGGGGAGCGGGCTCGTAGCCCGGCCCGTGCCCTTCTCTGGTTTGGGTGGCGAGGGTTGGCCCTGCCCCAGAGGTCTCGAGGGGGGAAGCGGACGCGTAGCCCGGCCCGTGCCATTCTCTGGTTTGGGTGGCGAAGGTTGGCCCTGCCCCAGGGGTCTCGAGGGAGGGAGCGGGCGTGTAGCCCGGCCCGTGCCCTTCTCTGGTTTAGGTGGCGAGGGTTGGCCCTCCCCAGCGGTCTCGAGGGGGGAGCGGGCACGTAGCCTGGCCCGTACACTTTTCTGGTTTGGGTGGCGAGAGTCGGCCCAGCGCCAGAGGTCTCGAGGGGGGGAGCGGGCTCGTAGCCCGGCCCGTGCCCTTCTCTGGTTTGGGTGGCGAGGGTTGGCCCTGCCCCAGAGGTCTCGAGGGGGGAAGCGGACGCGTAGCCCGGCCAGTGCCATTCTCTGGTTTGGGTGGCGAGGGTTGGCCCTCCCCAGCGGTCTCGAGGGGGGAGCGGGCGCGTAGCCCGGCCCGTGCCCTTCTCTGGTTTGGGTGGCGAGGGTTGGCCCTGCCCCAGAGTTCTCGAGGGGGGAGCGGGCGCGTAGCCCGGCCCGTGCCCTTCTCTGGTTTGGGTGGCGAGGGTTGGCCCTGCCCCAGAGGTCTCGAGGGGGGAGCGGGCGCGTAGCCCGGCCCGTGCCCTTCTCTGGTTTGGGTGGCGAGGGTTGGCCCTGCCCCAGAGTTCTCGAGGGGGGAGCGGGCGCGTAGCCCGGCCCGTGCCCTTCTCTGGTTTGGGTGGCGAGGGTGGGCCCTGCCCCAGAGGTCTCGAGGGGGGTGGGGAGCGGGCGCATAGCCCGGCCCGTGCCCTTCTCTGGTTAGGGTGGCGAGGGTTGGCCCTGCCCCAGAGGTCTCGAGGGGGGGAGCGGGCACGTAGCCTGGCTCGTACACTTTTCTGGTTTGGGTGGCGACGGTTGGCCCTGCCCCAGAGGTCTCGAGGGGGGAGCGGGCACGTAGCCCGGCCCGTGCCCTTCTCTGGTTTGGGTGGCGAGGGTTGGCCCTGCCCCAGAGGTCTCGAGGGGGGGGAGCGGGCACGTAGCCTGGCCCGTGCGCTTCTCTGGTTTGGGTGGCGTGGGTTGGCCCTGCCCCAGAGGTCTCGAGGAGGGAGAGGGGGCGTAGCCCGTCCCGTGCCCTTCTCTTGTTTGGGTGGCGAGGGTTGGCCCTGCCTCAGAGTTCTTGAGGGGGGAGCGGGCGCGTAGCCCGGCCCGTGCCCTTCTCTGGTTTGGGTGGCTAGGGTTGGCCCTGCCCCAGAGGTCTCGAGGGGGGGAGCAGGCCCATAGCCCGGCCCGTGCCCTTCTCTGGTTTGGGTGGCGAGGGTTGGTCCTGCCGCAGAGGTCTCGAGGGGGGGAGCGGGCGCGTAGCCTGCCCCGTGCCCTTCTCTGGTTTGGGTGGCGAGGGTTGTCCCTGCCCCAGAGGTCTCGAGGGCGGGAGCGGGCGCGTAGCCCGGCCCGTGCCCTTCTCTGGTTTGGGTGGCGAGGGTTGGCCCTGCCCCAGAGGTCTCGAGGGGGGAGCGGGGCGCGTAGCCCGGCCCTTGCCCTTCTCTGGTTTGGGTGGCGAGGGTTGGCCCTGCCCCAGAGTTCTCGAGGGGGGAGCGGGCGCGTAGCCCGGCCCGTGCCCTTCTCTGGTTTGGGTGGCGAGGGTTGGCCCTGCCCCAGAGGTCTCGAGGGGGGAGCCGGCGCATAGCCCGGCTCGTGCCCTTCTCTGGTTTGGGTGGCGAGGGTTGGCCCTGCCCCAGAGGTCTCGAGGGGGGGAGCGGGCACGTAGCCTGGCTAGTACACTTTTCTGGTTTGGGTGGCGAGGGTTGGCCCTGCCCCAGAGGTCTCGAGGGGGGAGCGGGTACGTAGCCCGGCCCGTGCCCTTCTCTGGTTTGGGTGGCGAGCGTTGGCCCTGCCCCAGAGGTCTCAAGGGGGGAGCGGGCACGTATCCTGGCCCGTGCGCTTCTCTGGTTTGGGTGGCGTGGGTTGGCCCTGCCCCAGAGGTCTCGAGGGGGGAGCGGGGGCGTAGCCCGTCCCGTGCCCTTCTCTGGTTTGGGTGGCGAGGGTTGGCCCTGCCGCAGAGGTCTCTAGGGGGGGAGCGGGCGCGTAGCCTGGCCCGTGCCCTTCTCTGGTTTGGGTGGCGAGGGTTGGCACTGCCCCAGAGGTCTCGAGGGAGGGAGCGGGCGCGTAGCCTGGCCCGTGCTCTTCTCTGGTTTGGGTGGCGAGGGTTGGCCCTGCCCCAGAGGTCTCAAGGGGGGAAGCGGGCGCGTAGCCTGGCCCGTGCCATTATCTGGTTTGGGTGGCGAGGGTTAGCCCTGCCCCAGAGGTCTCGAGGGGGGAGCGGGCACGTAGCCCGTCCCGTGCCCTTCTCTGGTTTGGGTGGCGACGGTTGGCCCTGCCCCAGAGGTCTCGAGGGGGGGAGCGGGCGCATAGCCCGGCCCGTGCCCTTCTCTGGTTTGGGTGGCGAGGGTTGGCCCTGCCCCAGAGGTCTCGAGGGGGGGAGCGGGCACGTAGCCTGGCCCGCACACTTTTCTGGTTTGGGTGGCGAGGGTCGGCCCAGCGCCAGAGGTCTCGAGGGGGGGAGCGGGCTCGTAGCCCGGCCCGTGCCCTTCTCTGGTTTGGGTGGCGAGGGTTGGCCCTGCCCCAGCGGTCTCGAGGGGGGAAGCGGACGCGTAGCCCGGCCCGTGCCATTCTCTGGTTTGGGTGGCGATGGTTGGCCCTGCCCCAGGGGTCTCGAGGGAGGGAGCGGGCGCGTAGCCCGGCCCGTGCCCTTCTCTGGTTTAGGTGGCGAGGGTTGGCCCTCCCCATAGGTCTCGAGGGGGGAGCGGGCACGTAGCCCGGTGCGTGCCCTTCTCTGGTTTGGGTGGCGAGGGTTGGCCCTGCCCCAGAGGTCTCGAGGGGGGAGCGGGCGCGTAGCCCGGCCCGTGCCCTTCTCTGGTTTGGGTGGCGAGGGTTGGCCCTGCCCCAGAGTTCTCGAGGGGGGGAGCGGGAGCGTAGCCCGGCCCGTGCCCTTCTCTGGTTTGGGTGGCGAGGGTTGGCCCTGCCCCAGAGGTCTCGAGGGGGGAGCGGGCGCATAGCCCGGCCCGTGCCCTTCTCTGGTTTGGGTGGCGAGGGTTGGCCCTGCCCAGAGGTCTCGAGGGGGGGAGCGGGCACGTAGCCTGGCCCGTACACTTTTCTGGTTTGGGTGGCGAGGGTCGGCCCAGCGCCAGAGGTCTCGAGGGTGGGGGCGGGCTCGTAGTCCGGCCCGTGCCCTTCTCTGGTTTGGGTGGCGAGGGTTGGCCCTGCCCCAGAGGTCTCGAGGGGGGAAGCGGACGCGTAGCCCGGTCCGTGCCATTCTCTGGTTTGGGTGGCGATGGTTGGCCCTGCCCCAGGGGTCTCGAGGGAGGGAGCGGGCGCGTAGCCCGGCCCGTGCCCTTCTCTGGTTTCGGTGGCGAGGGTTGGCCCTCCCCAGAGGTCTCGAGGGGGGAGCGGGCGCGTAGCCCGGCCCGTGCCCTTCTCTGGTTTGGGTGGCGAGGGTTGGCCCTGCCCCAGAGTTCTCGAGGGGGGAGCGGGCGCGTAGCCCGGCCCGTGCCCTTCTCTGGTTTGGGTGGCGAGGGTTGGCCCTGCCCCAGAGGTCTCGAGGGGGGAGCGGGCGCGTAGCCCGGCCCGTGCCCTTCTCTGGTTTGGGTGGCGAGGGTTGGCCCTGCCCCAGAGTTCTCGAGGGGGGAGCGGGCGCGTAGCCCGGCCCGTGCCCTTCTCTGGTTAGGGTGGCGAGGGTTAGCCCTGCCCCAGAGGTCTCGAGGGGGGGAGCGGGCACGTAGCCTGGCTCGTACACTTTTCTGGTTTGGGTGGCGACGGTTGGCCCTGCCCCAGAGGTCTCAAGGGGGGAGCGGGCACGTAGCCCGGCCCGTGCCCTTCTCTGGTTTGGGTGGCGAGGGTTGGCCCTGCCCCAGAGGTCTCGAGGGGGGGAGCGGGCACGTAGCCTGGCCCATGCGCTTCTCTGGTTTGGGTGGTGTGGGTTGGCCCTGCCCCAGAGGTCTCGAGGAGGGAGAGGGGGCGTAGCCCGGCCCGTGCCCTTCTCTTGTTTGGGTGGCGAGGGTTGGCCCTGCCTCAGAGTTCTTGAGGGGGGAGCGGGCGCGTAGCCCGGCCCGTGCCCTTCTCTGGTTTGGGTGGCTAGGGTTTTGCCCTGCCCCAGAGTTCTCGAGGGGGGGGGGAGCAGGCGCATAGCCCGGCCCGTGCCCTTCTCTGGTTTGGGTGGCGAGGGTTGGTCCTGCCGCAGAGGTCTCGAGGGGGGGGGAGCGGGCGCGTAGCCTGGCCCGTGCCCTTCTCTGGTTTGGGTGGCGAGGGTTGGCCCTGCCCCAGAGGTCTCGAGGGCGGGAGCGGGTGCGTAGCCGGGCCCTTGCCCTTCTCTGGTTTGGGTGGCGAGGGTTGTCCCTGCCCCAGAGGTCTCGAGGGAGGGAGCGGGCGCGTAGCCCGGCCCGTGCCCTTCTCTGGTTTGGGTGGCGAGGGTTGGCCCTGCCCCAGAGGTCTCGAGGGGGGAGCGGGCGCGTAGCCCGGCCCTTGCCCTTCTCTGGTTTGGGTGGCGAGGGTTGGCCCTGCCCCAGAGTTCTCGAGGGGGGAGCGTGCGCGTAGCCCGGCCCGTGCCCTTCTCTGGTTTGGGTGGCGAGGGTTGGCCCTGCCCCAGAGGTCTTGAGGGGGGGAGCAGGCGCATAGCCCGGCCCGTGCCCTTCTCTGGTTTGGGTAGCGAGGGTTGGCCCTGCCCCAGAGGTCTCGAGGGGGGAGCGGGCACGTAGCCTGGCTAGTACACTTTTCTGGTTTGGGTGGCGAGGGTTGGCCCTGCCCCAGAGGTCTCGAGGGGGGAGCGGGTACGTAGCCCGGCCCGTGCCCTTCTCTGGTTTGGGTGGCGAGCGTTGGCCCTGCCCCAGAGGTCTCAAGGGGGGAGCGGGCACGTATCCTGGCCCGTGCGCTTCTCTGGTTTGGGTGGCGTGGGTTGGCCCTGCCCCAGAGGTCTCGAGGGGGGAGCGGGGGCGTAGCCCGTCCCGTGCCCTTCTCTGGTTTGGGTGGCGAGGGTTGGCCCTGCCGCAGAGGTCTCTAGGGGGGAGCGGGCGCGTAGCCTGGCCCGTGCCCTTCTCTGGTTTGGGTGGCGAGGGTTGGCACTGCCCCAGAGGTCTCGAGGGAGGGAGCGGGCGCGTAGCCTGGCCCGTGCCCTTCTCTGGTTTGGGTGGCGAGGGTTGGCCCTGCCCCAGAGGTCTCAAGGGGGGAAGCGGGCGCGTAGCCTGGCCTGTGCCATTCTCTGGTTTGGGTGGCGAGGGTTAGCCCTGCCCCAGAGGTCTCGAGGGGGGAGCGGGCACGTAGCCCGGCCCGTGCCCTTCTCTGGTTTGGGTGGCGAGGGTTGGCCCTGCCCCAGTGGTCTCGAGGGAGGGAGCAGGCGCGTAGCCCGGCCCGTGCCCTTCTCTGGTTTAGGTGGCGAGGGTTGGCCCTCCCCAGAGGTCTCGAGGGGGGAGCGGGCGCGTAGCCCGGCCCGTGCCCTTCTCTGGTTTGGGTGGCGAGGGTTGGCCCTGCCCCAGAGTTCTCGAGGGGGGAGCGGGCGTGTATCCCGGCCCGTGCCCTTCTCTGGTTTGGGTGGCGAGGGTTGGCCCTGCCCCAGAGGTCTCGAGGGGGGGGGGGGAGCGGGCACATAGCCCGGCCCGTGCCCTTCTCTGGTTAGGGTGGCGAGGGTTGGCCCTGCCCCAGAGGTCTCGAGGGGGGGAGCGGGCACGTAGCCTGGCTCGTACACTTTTCTGGTTTGGGTGGCGACGGTTGGCCCTGCCCCAGAGGTCTCGAGGGGGGAGCGGGCACGTAGCCCGGCCAGTGCCCTTCTCTGGTTTGGGTGGCGAGGGTTGGCCCTGCCCCAGAGGTCTCGAGGGGGGGAGCGGGCACGTAGCCTGGCCCGTGCGCTTCTCTGGTTTGGGTGGCGTGGGTTGGCCCTGCCCTAGAGGTCTCGAGGAGGGAGAGGGGGCGTAGCCCGTCCCGTGCCCTTCTCTTGTTTGGGTGGCGAGGGTTGGCCCTGCCTCAGAGTTCTTGAGGGGGGAGCGGGCGCGTAGCCCGGCCCGTGCCCTTCTCTGGTTTGGGTGGCTAGGGTCGGCCCTGCCCCAGAGGTCTCGAGGGGGGGGAGCAGGCGCATAGCCCGGCCCGTGCCCTTCTCTGGTTTGGGTGGCGAGGGTTGGCCCTGCCCCAGAGGTCTCGAGGGAGGGAGCGGGCGCGTAGCCCGGCCCGTGCCCTTCTCTGGTTTGGGTGGCGAGGGTTGTCCCTACCCCAGAGGTCTCGAGGGAGGGAGCGGGCGCGTAACCCGGCCCGTGCCCTTCTCTGGTTTGGGTGGCGAGGGTTGGCCCTGCCCCAGAGGTCTCGAGGGGGGAGCGGGCACGTAGCCCGGCCCGTGCCCTTCTCTGGTTTGGGTGGCGAGGGTTGTCCCTGCCCCAGAGGTCTCGAGGGAGGGAGCGGGCGCGTAGCCCGGCCCGTGCCCTTCTCTGGTTTGGGTGGCGAGGGTTGGCCCTGCCCCAGAGGTCCCGAGGGGGGAGCGGGCGCGTAGCCCGGCCCTTGCCCTTCTCTGGTTTGGGTGGCGAGGGTTGGCCCTGCCCCAGAGTTCTCGAGGGGGGAGCGGGCGCGTAGCCCGGCCCGTGCCCTTCTCTGGTTTGGGTGGCGAGGGTTGGCCCTGCCCCAGAGGTCTTGAGGGGGGGAGCAGGCGCCTAGCCCGGCCCGTGCCCTTCTCTGGTTTGGGTGGCGAGGGTTGGCCCTGCCCCAGAGGTCTCGAGGGGGGGAGCGGGCACGTAGCCTGGCTAGTACACTTTTCTGGTTTGGGTGGCGAGGGTTGGCCCTGCCCCAGAGGTCTCGAGGGGGGAGCGGGTACGTAGCCCGGCCCGTGCCCTTCTCTGGTTTGGGTGGCGAGCGTTGGCCCTGCCCCAGAGGTCTCCAGGGGGGAGCGGGCACGTATCCTGGCCCGTCCGCTTCTCTGGTTTGGGTGGCGTGGGTTGGCCCTGCCCCAGATGTCTCGAGGGGGGAGCGGGCGCATAGCCCGGCCCGTGCCCTTCTCTGGTTTGGGTGGCGAGGGTTGGCCCTGCCCAGAGGTCTCGAGGGGGGGAGCGGGCACGTAGCCTGGCCCGTACACTTTTCTGGTTTGGGTGGCGAGGGTCGGCCCAGCGCCAGAGGTCTCGAGGGGGGGAGCGGGCTCGTAGCCCGGCCCGTGCCCTTCTCTGGTTTGGGTGGCGAGGGTTGGCCCTGCCCCAGAGGTCTCGAGGGGGGAAGCGGACGCGTAGCCCGGTCCGTGCCATTCTCTGGTTTGGGTGGCGATGGTTGGCCCTGCCCCAGGGGTCTCGAGGGAGGGAGCGGGCGCGTAGCCCGGCCCGTGCCCTTCTCTGGTTTCGGTGGCGAGGGTTGGCCCTCCCCAGAGGTCTCGAGGGGGGAGCGGGCGCGTAGCCCGGCCCGTGCCCTTCTCTGGTTTGGGTGGCGAGGGTTGGCCCTGCCCCAGAGTTCTCGAGGGGGGAGCGGGCGCGTAGCCCGGCCCGTGCCCTTCTCTGGTTTGGGTGGCGAGGGTTGGCCCTGCCCCAGAGGTCTCGAGGGGGGAGCGGGCGCGTAGCCCGGCCCGTGCCCTTCTCTGGTTTGGGTGGCGAGGGTTGGCCCTGCCCCAGAGTTCTCGAGGGGGGAGCGGGTGCGTAGCCCGGCCCGTGCCCTTCTCTGGTTAGGGTGGCGAGGGTTAGCCCTGCCCCAGAGGTCTCGAGGGGGGGGAGCGGGCACGTAGCCTGGCTCGTACACTTTTCTGGTTTGGGTGGCGACGGTTGGCCCTGCCCCAGAGGTCTCGAGGGGGGAGCGGGCACGTAGCCCGGCCCGTGCCCTTCTCTGGTTTGGGTGGCGAGGGTTGGCCCTGCCCCAGAGGTCTCGAGGGGGGGGGGAGCGGGCACGTAGCCTGGCCCGTGCGCTTCTCTGGTTTGGGTGGTGTGGGTTGGCCCTGCCCCAGAGGTCTCGAGGAGGGAGAGGGGGCGTAGCCCGGCCCGTGCCCTTCTCTTGTTTGGGTGGCGAGGGTTGGCCCTGCCTCAGAGTTCTTGAGGGGGGAGCGGGCGCGTAGCCCGGCCTGTGCCCTTCTCTGGTTTGGGTGGCTAGGGTTTTGCCCTGCCCCAGAGGTCTCGAGGGGGGGGGAGCAGGCGCATAGCCAGGCCCGTGCCCTTCTCTGGTTTGGGTGGAGAGGGTTGGTCCTGCCGCAGAGGTCTCGAGGGGGGGAGCGGGCGCGTAGCCTGGCCCGTGCCCTTCTCTGGTTTGGGTGGCGAGGGTTGGCCCTGCCCCAGAGGTCTCGAGGGCGGGAGCGGGTGCGTAGCCTGGCCCATGCCCTTCTCTGGTTTGGGTGGCGAGGGTTGTCCCTGCCCCAGAGGTCTCGAGGGGGGAGCGGGCGCGTAGCCCGGCCCTTGCCCTTCTCTGGTTTGGGTGGCGAGGGTTGGCCCTGCCCCAGAGTTCTCGAGGGGGGAGCGTGCGCGTAGCCCGGCCCGTGCCCTTCTCTGGTTTGGGTGGAGAGGGTTGGCCCTGCCCCAGAGGTCTTGAGGGGGGGAGCAGGCGCATAGCCCGGCCCGTGCCCTTCTCTGGTTTGGGTGGCGAGGGTTGGCCCTGCCCCAGAGGTCTCGAGGGGGGAGCAGGCACGTAGCCTGGCTAGTACACTTTTCTGGTTTGGGTGGCGAGGGTTGGCCCTGCCCCAGAGGTCTCGAGGGGGGGAGCGGGTACGTAGCCCGGCCCGTGCCCTTCTCTGGTTTGGGTGGCGAGCGTTGGCCCTGCCCCAGAGGTCTCAAGGGGGGGAGCGGGCACGTATCCTGGCCCGTGCGCTTCTCTGGTTTGGGTGGCGTGGGTTGGCCCTGCCCCAGAGGTCTCGAGGGGGGAGCGGGGGCGTAGCCCGTCCCGTGCCCTTCTCTGGTTTGGGTGGCGAGGGTTGGCCCTGCCGCAGAGGTCTCTAGGGGGGAGCGGGCGCGTAGCCTGGCCCGTGCCCTTCTCTGGTTTGGGTGGCCAGGGTTGGCACTGCCCCAGAGGTCTCGAGAGAGGGAGCGGGCGCGTAGCCTGGCCCGTGCCCTTCTCTGGTTTGGGTGGCGAGGGTTGGCCCTGCCCCAGAGGTCTCAAGGGGGGAAGCGGGCGCGTAGCCTGGCCTGTGCCATTCTCTGGTTTGGGTGGCGAGGGTTAGCCCTGCCCCAGAGGTCTCGAGGGGGGAGCGGGCACGTAGCCCGGCCCGTGCCCTTCTCTGGTTTGGGTGGCGAGGGTTGGCCCTGCCCCAGTGGTCTCGAGGGAGGGAGCAGGCGCGTAGCCCGGCCCGTGCCCTTCTCTGGTTTCGGTGGCGAGGGTTGGCCCTCCCCAGAGGTCTCGAGGGGGGAGCGGGCGCGTAGCCCGGCCCGTGCCCTTCTCTGGTTTGGGTGGCGAGGGTTGGCCCTGCCCCAGAGTTCTCGAGGGGGGAGCGGGCGTGTAGCCCGGCCCGTGCCCTTCTCTGGTTTGGGTGGCGAGGGTTGGCCCTGCCCCAGAGGTCTCGAGGGGGGGGGAGCGGGCACATAGCCCGGCCCGTGCCCTTCTCTGGTTAGGGTGGCGAGGGTTGGCCCTGCCCCAGAGGTCTCGAGGGGGGGAGCGGGCACGTAGCCTGGCTCGTACACTTTTCTGGTTTGGGTGGCGACGGTTGGCCCTGCCCCAGAGGTCTCGAGGGGGGAGCGGGCACGTAGCCCGGCCAGTGCCCTTCTCTGGTTTGGGTGGCGAGGGTTGGCCCTGCCCCAGAGGTCTCGAGGGGGGGAGCGGGCACGTAGCCTGGCCCGTGCGCTTCTCTGGTTTGGGTGGCGTGGGTTGGCCCTGCCCTAGAGGTCTCGAGGAGGGAGAGGGGGCGTAGCCCGTCCCGTGCCCTTCTCTTGTTTGGGTGGCGAGGGTTGGCCCTGCCTCAGAGTTCTTGAGGCGGGCGCGTAGCCCGGCCCGTGCCCTTCTCTGGTTTGGGTGGCTAGGGTCGGCCCTGCCCCAGAGGTCTCGAGGGGGGGGGGGGGAGCGGGCGCATAGCCCGGCCCGTGCCCTTCTCTGGTTTGGGTGGCGAGGGTTGGCCCTGCCCCAGAGGTCTCGAGGGAGGGAGCGGGCGCGTAGCCCGGCCCGTGCCCTTCTCTGGTTTGGGTGGCGAGGGTTGGCCCTGCCCCAGAGGTCTCGAGGGAGGGAGCGGGCGCGTAGCCCGGCCCGTGCCCTTCTCTGGTTTGGGTGGAGAGGGTTGTCCCTACCCCAGAGGTCTCGAGGGAGGGAGCGGGCGCGTAACCCGGCCCGTGCCCTTCTCTGGTTTGGGTGGCGAGGGTTGGCCCTGCCCCAGAGGTCTCGAGGGGGGAGCGGGCACGTAGCCCGGCCCGTGCCCTTCTCTGGTTTGGGTGGCGAGGGTTGTCCCTGCCCCAGAGGTCTCGAGGGAGGGAGCGGGCGCGTAGCCCGGCCCGTGCCCTTCTCTGGTTTGGGTGGCGAGGGTTGGCCCTGCCCCAGAGGTCTCGAGGGGGGAGCGGGCGCGTAGCCCGGCCCTTGCCCTTCTCTGGTTTGGGTGGCGAGGGTTGGCCCTGCCCCAGAGTTCTCGAGGGGGGAGCGGGCGCGTAGCCCAGCCCGTGCCCTTCTCTGGTTTGGGTGGCGAGGGTTGGCCCTGCCCCAGAGGTCTTGAGGGGGGGAGCAGGCGCATAGCCCGGCCCGTGCCCTTCTCTGGTTTGGGTGGCGAGGGTTGGCCCTGCCCCAGAGGTCTCGAGGGGGGGAGCGGGCACGTAGCCTGGCTAGTACACTTTTCTGGTTTGGGTGGCGAGGGTTGGCCCTGCCCCAGAGGTCTCGAGGGGGGAGCGGGTACGTAGCCCGGCCCGTGCCCTTCTCTGGTTTGGGTGGCGAGCGTTGGCCCTGCCCCAGAGGTCTCCAGGGGGGAGCGGGCACGTATCCTGGCCCGTGCGCTTCTCTGGTTTGGGTGGCGTGGGTTGGCCCTGCCCCAGAGGTCTCGAGGGGGGAGCGGGGGCGTAGCCCGTCCCGTGCCCTTCTCTGGTTTGGGTGGCGAGGGTTGGCACTGCCCCAGAGGTCTCGAGGGAGGGAGCGGGCGCGTAGCCTGGCCCGTGCCCTTCTCTGGTTTGGGTGGCGAGGGTTGGCCCTGCCCCAGAGGTCTCAAGGGGGGAAGCGGGCGCGTAGCCTGGCCTGTGCCATTCTCTGGTTTGGGTGGCGAGGGTTAGCCCTGCCCCAGAGGTCTCGAGGGGGGAGCGGGCACGTAGCCCGGCCCGTGCCCTTCTCTGGTTTGGGTGGCGAGGGTTGGCCCTGCCCCAGTGGTCTCGAGGGAGGGAGCAGGCGCGTAGCCCGGCCCGTGCCCTTCTCTGGTTTAGGTGGCGAGGGTTGGCCCTCCCTAGAGGTCTCGAGGGGGGAGCGGGCGCGTAGCCCGGCCCGTGCCCTTCTCTGGTTTGGGTGGCGAGGGTTGGCCCTGCCCCAGAGTTTTCGAGGGGGGAGCGGGCGTGTAGCCCGGCCCGTGCCCTTCTCTGGTTTGGGTGGCGAGGGTTGGCCCTGCCCCAGAGGTCTCGAGGGGGGGGGGGGAGCGGGCGCATAGCCCGGCCCGTGCCCTTCTCTGGTTAGGGTGGCGAGGGTTGGCCCTGCCCCAGAGGTCTCGAGGGGGGGGAGCGGGCACGTAGCCTGGCTCGTACACTTTTCTGGTTTGGGTGGCGACGGTTGGCCCTGCCCCAGAGGTCTCGAGGGGGGAGCGGGCACGTAGCCCGGCCAGTGCCCTTCTCTGGTTTGGGTGGCGAGGGTTGGCCCTGCCCCAGAGGTCTCGAGGGGGGGAGCGGGCACGTAGCCTGGCCCGTGCGCTTCTCTGGTTTGGGTGGCGTGGGTTGGCCCTGCCCCAGAGGTCTCGAGGAGGGAGAGGGGGCGTAGCCCGTCCCGTGCCCTTCTCTTGTTTGGGTGGCGAGGGTTGGCCCTGCCTCAGAGTTCTTGAGGGGGGAGCGGGCGCGTAGCCCGGCCCGTGCCCTTCTCTGGTTTGGGTGGCTAGGGTCGGCCCTGCCCCAGAGGTCTCGAGGGGGGGAGCAGGCGCATAGCCCGGCCCGTGCCCTTCTCTGGTTTGGGTGGCGAGGGTTGGCCCTGCCCCAGAGGTCTCGAGGGAGGGAGCGGGCGCGTAGCCCGGCCCGTGCCCTTCTCTGGTTTGGGTGGCGAGGGTTGTCCCTGCCCCAGAGGTCTCGAGGGAGGGAGCGGGCGCGTAGCCCGGCCCGTACCCTTCTCTGGTTTGGGTGGCGAGGGTTGGCCCTGCCCCAGAGGTCTCGAGGGGGGAGCGGGCAGGTAGCCCGGCCCGTGCCCTTCTCTGGTTTGGGTGGCGAGGGTTGTCCCTGCCCCAGAGGTCTCGAGGGAGGGAGCGGGCGCGTAGCCCGGCCCGTGCCCTTCTCTGGTTTGGGTGGCGAGGGTTGGCCCTGCCCCAGAGGTCTCGAGGGAGGGAGCGGGCGCGTAGCCCGGCCCGTGCCCTTCTCTGGTTTAGGTGGCGAGGGTTGTCCCTGCCCCAGAGGTCTCGAGGGAGGGAGCGGGCGCGTAGCCCGGCCCGTGCCCTTCTCTGGTTTGGGTGGCGAGGGTTGGCCCTACCCCAGAGGTCTCGAGGGGGGAGCGGGCACGTAGCCCGGTGCGTGCCCTTCTCTGGTTTGGGTGGCGAGGGTTGGCCCTGCCCCAGAGGTCTCGAGGGGGGAGCGGGCGCGTAGCCCGGCCCGTGCCCTTCTCTGGTTTGGGTGGCGAGGGTTGGCCCTGCCCCAGAGTTCTCGAGGGGGGAGCGGGAGCGTAGCCCGGCCCGTGCCCTTCTCTGGTTTGGGTGGCGAGGGTTGGCCCTGCCCCAGAGGTCTCGAGGGGGGAGCGGGCGCATAGCCCGGCCCGTGCCCTTCTCTGGTTTGGGTGGCGAGGGTTGGCCCTGCCCCAGAGGTCTCGAGGGGGGGAGCGGGCACGTAGCCTGGCCCGTACACTTTTCTGGTTTGGGTGGCGAGGGTCGGCCCAGCGCCAGAGGTCTCGAGGGGGGGAACGGGCTCGTAGCCCGGCCCGTGCCCTTCTCTGGTTTGGGTGGCGAGGGTTGGCCCTGCCCCAGAGGTCTCGAGGGGGGAAGCGGACGCGTAGCCCGGCCCGTGCCATTCTCTGGTTTGGGTGGCGATGGTTGGCCCTGCCCCAGGGGTCTCGAGGGAGGGAGCGGGCGCGTAGCCCGGCCCGTGCCCTTCTCTGGTTTAGGTGGCGAGGGTTGGCCCTCCCCAGAGGTCTCGAGGGGGGAGCGGGCGCGTAGCCCGGCCCGTGCCCTTCTCTGGTTTGGGTGGCGAGGGTTGGCCCTGCCCCAGAGTTCTCGAGGGGGGAGCGGGCGCGTAGCCCGGCCCGTGCCCTTCTCTGGTTTGGGTGGCGAGGGTTGGCCCTGCCCTAGAGGTCTCGAGGGGGGAGCGGGCGCGTAGCCCGGCCCGTGCCCTTCTCTGGTTTGGGTGGCGAGGGTTGGCCCTGCCCCAGAGTTCTCGAGGGGGGAGCGGGCGTGTAGCCCGGCCCGTGCCCTTCTCTGGTTTGGGTGGCGAGGGTTGGCCCTGCCCCAGAGGTCTCGAGGGGGGGGAGCGGGCGCATAGCCCGGCCCGTGCCCTTCTCTGGTTAGGGTGGCGAGGGTTGGCCCTGCCCCAGAGGTCTCGAGGGGGGGAGCGGGCACGTAACCTGGCTCGTACACTTTTCTGGTTTGGGTGGCGACGGTTGGCCCTGCCCCAGAGGTCTCGAGGGGGGAGCGGGCACGTAGCCCGGCCCGTGCCCTTCTCTGGTTTGGGTGGCGAGGGTTGGCCCTGCCCCAGAGGTCTCGAGGGGGGGAGCGGGCACGTAGCCTGGCCCGTGCGCTTCTCTGGTTTGGGTGGCGTGGGTTGGCCCTGCCCCAGAGGTCTCGAGGAGGGAGAGGGGGCGTAGCCCGTCCCGTGCCCTTCTCTTGTTTGGGTGGCGAGGGTTGGCCCTGCCTCAGAGTTCTTGAGGGGGGAGCGGGCGCGTAGCCCGGCCCGTGCCCTTCTCTGGTTTGGGTGGCTAGGGTTGGCCCTGCCCCAGAGGTCTCGAGGGGGGGGGGAGCAGGCGCATAGCCCGGCCCGTGCCCTTCTCTGGTTTGGGTGGCGAGGGTTGGTCCTGCCGCAGAGGTCTCGAGGGGGGGAGCGGGCGCGTAGCCTGGCCCGTGCCCTTCTCTGGTTTGGGTGGCGAGGGTTGGCCCTACCCCAGAGGTCTCGAGGGCGGGAGCGGGTGCGTAGCCTGGCCCATGCCCTTCTCTGGTTTGGGTGGCGAGGGTTGTCCCTGCCCCAGAGGTCTCGAGGGAGGGAGCGGGCGCGTAGCCCGGCCCGTGCCCTTCTCTGGTTTGGGTGGCGAGGGTTGGCCCTGCCGCAGAGGTCTCGAGGGGGGAGCGGGCGCGTAGCCCGGCCCTTGCCCTTCTCTGGTTTGGGTGGCGAGGGTTGGCCCTGCCCCAGAGTTCTCGAGGGGGGAGCGGGCGCGTAGCCCGGCCCGTGCCCTTCTCTGGTTTGGGTGGCGAGGGTTGGCCCTGCCCCAGAGGTCTCGAGGGGGGGAGCAGGCGCATAGCCCGGCCCGTGCCCTTCTCTGGTTTGGGTGGCGAGGGTTGGCCATGCCCCAGAGGTCTCGAGGGGGGGAGGGGCACGTAGCCTGGCGAGTACACTTTTCTGGTTTGGGTGGCGAGGGTTGCCCTGCCCCAGAGGTCTCGAGGGGGGAGCGGGTACGTAGCCCGGCCCGTGCCCTTCTCTGGTTTGGGTGGCGAGCGTTGGCCCTGCCCCAGAGGTCTCAAGGGGGGGAGCGGGCACGTATCCTGGCCCGTGCGCTTCTCTGGTTTGGGTGGCGTGGGTTGGCCCTACCCCAGAGGTCTCGAGGGGGGAGCGGGGGCGTAGCCCGTCCCGTGCCCTTCTCTGGTTTGGGTGGCGAGGGTTGGCCCTGCCGCAGAGGTCTCTAGGGGGGGAGCGGGCGTGTAGCCTGGCCCGTGCCCTTCTCTGGTTTGGGTGGCGAGGGTTGGCACTGCCCCAGAGGTCTCGAGGGAGGGAGCGGGCGCGTAGCCTGGCCCGTGCCCTTCTCTGGTTTGGGTGGCGAGGGTTGGCCCTGCCCCAGAGGTCTCAAGGGGGGAAGCGGGCGCGTAGCCTGGCCCGTGCCATTCTCTGGTTTGGGTGGCGAGGGTTAGCCCTGCCCCAGAGGTCTCGAGGGGGGAGCGGGCACGTAGCCCGGCCCGTGCCCTTCTCTGGTTTGGGTGGCGAGGGTTGGCCCTGCCCCAGTGGTCTCGAGGGAGGGAGCCGGCGCGTAGCCCGGCCCGTGCCCTTCTCTGGTTTAGGTGGCGAGGGTTGGCCCTCCCCAGAGGTCTCGAGGGGGGAGCGGGCGCGTAGCCCGGCCCGTGCCCTTCTCTGGTTTGGGTGGCGAGGGTTGGCCCTGCCCCAGAGTTCTCGAGGGGGGAGCGGGCGTGTAGCCCGGCCCGTGCCCTTCTCTGGTTTGGGTGGCGAGGGTTGGCCCTGCCCCAGAGGTCTCGAGGGGGGGGGGAGCGGGCGCATAGCCCGGCCCGTGCCCTTCTCTGGTTAGGGTGGCGAGGGTTGGCCCTGCCCCAGAGGTCTCGAGGGGGGAGCGGGCACGTAGCCTGGCTCGTACACTTTTCTGGTTTGGGTGGCGACGGTTGGCCCTGCCCCAGAGGTCTCGAGGGGGGAGCGGGCACGTAGCCCGGCCAGTGCCCTTCTCTGGTTTGGGTGGCGAGGGTTGGCCCTGCCCCAGAGGTCTCGAGGGGGGGAGCGGGCACGTAGCCCGGCCCGTGCGCTTCTCTGGTTTGGGTGGCGTGGGTTGGCCCTGCCCCAGAGGTCTCGAGGAGGGAGAGGGGGCGTAGCCCGTCCCGTGCCCTTCTCTTGTTTGGGTGGCGAGGGTTGGCCCTGCCTCAGAGTTCTTGAGGGGGGAGCGGGCGCGTAGCCCGGCCCGTGCCCTTCTCTGGTTTAGGTGGCGAGGGTTGGCCCTGCCCCAGAGGTCTCGAGGGAGGGAGCGGGCGCGTAGCCCGGCCCGTGCCCTTCTCTGGTTTGGGTGGCGAGGGTTGTCCCTGCCCCAGAGGTCTCGAGGGAGGGAGCGGGCGCGTAGCCCGGCCCGTGCCCTTCTCTGGTTTGGGTGGCGAGGGTTGGCCCTGCCCCAGAGGTCTCGAGGGGGGAGCGGGCACGTAGCCCGGTGCGTGCCCTTCTCTGGTTTGGGTGGCGAGGGTTGGCCCTGCCCCAGAGGTCTCGAGGGGGGAGCGGGCGCGTAGCCCGGCCCGTGCCCTTCTCTGGTTTGGGTGGCGAGGGTTGGCCCTGCCCCAGAGTTCTCGAGGGGGGAGCGGGAGCGTAGCCCGGCCCGTGCCCTTCTCTGGTTTGGGTGGCGAGGGTTGGCCCTGCCCCAGAGGTCTCGAGGGGGGAGCGGGCGCATAGCCCGGCCCGTGCCCTTCTCTGGTTTGGGTGGCGAGGGTTGGCCCTGCCCCAGAGGTCTCGAGGGGGGGAGCGGGCACGTAGCCTGGCCCGTACACTTTTCTGATTTGGGTGGCGAGGGTCGGCCCAGCGCCAGAGGTCTCGAGGGGGGGAGCGGGCTCGTAGCCCGGCCCGTGCCCTTCTCTGGTTTGGGTGGCGAGGGTTGGCCCTGCCCCAGAGGTCTCGAGGGGGGAAGCGGACGCGTAGCCCGGCCCGTGCCCTTCTCTGGTTTGGGTGGCGAGGGTTGGCCCTGCCCCAGAGGTCTCAAGGGGGGAAGCGGGCGCGTAGCCTGGCCCGTGCCATTCTCTGGTTTGGGTGGCGAGGGTTAGCCCTGCCCCAGAGGTCTCGAGGGGGGAGCGGGCACGTAGCCCGGCCCGTGCCCTTCTCTGGTTTGGGTGGCGAGGGTTGGCCCTGCCCCAGTGGTCTCGAGGGAGGGAGCCGGCGCGTAGCCCGGCCCGTGCCCTTCTCTGGTTTAGGTGGCGAGGGTTGGCCCTCCCCAGAGGTCTCGAGGGGGGAGCGGGCGCGTAGCCCGGCCCGTGCCCTTCTCTGGTTTGGGTGGCGAGGGTTGGCCCTGCCCCAGAGTTCTCGAGGGGGGAGCGTGCGTGTAGCCCGGCCCGTGCCCTTCTCTGGTTTGGGTGGCGAGGGTTGGCCCTGCCCCAGAGTTCTCGAGGGGGGAGCGGGAGCGTAGCCCGGCCCGTGCCCTTCTCTGGTTTGGGTGGCGAGGGTTGGCCCTGCCCCAGAGGTCTCGAGGGGGGAGCGGGCGCGTAGCCCGGCCCGTGCCCTTCTCTGGTTTGGGTGGCGAGGGTTGGCCCTGCCCCAGAGTTCTCGAGGGGGGAGCGGGAGCGTAGCCCGGCCCGTGCCCTTCTCTGGTTTGGGTGGCGAGGGTTGGCCCTGCCCCAGAGGTCTCGAGGGGGGAGCGGGCGCATAGCCCGGCCCGTGCCCTTCTCTGGTTTGGGTGGCGAGGGTTGGCCCTGCCCCAGAGGTCTCGAGGGGGGGAGCGGGCACGTAGCCTGGCCCGTACACTTTTCTGATTTGGGTGGCGAGGGTCGGCCCAGCGCCAGAGGTCTCGAGGGGGGGAGCGGGCTCGTAGCCCGGCCCGTGCCCTTCTCTGGTTTGGGTGGCGAGGGTTGGCCCTGCCCCAGAGGTCTCGAGGGGGGAAGCGGACGCGTAGCCCGGCCCGTGCCCTTCTCTGGTTAGGGTGGCGAGGGTTGGCCCTGCCCCAGAGGTCTCGAGGGGGGGAGCGGGCACGTAACCTGGCTCGTACACTTTTCTGGTTTGGGTGGCGACGGTTGGCCCTGCCCCAGAGGTCTCGAGGGGGGAGCGGGCACGTAGCCCGGCCCGTGCCCTTCTCTGGTTTGGGTGGCGAGGGTTGGCCCTGCCCCAGAGGTCTCGAGGGGGGGAGCGGGCACGTAGCCTGGCCCGTGCGCTTCTCTGGTTTGGGTGGCGTGGGTTGGCCCTGCCCCAGAGGTCTCGAGGAGGGAGAGGGGGCGTAGCCCGTCCCGTGCCCTTCTCTTGTTTGGGTGGCGAGGGTTGGCCCTGCCTCAGAGTTCTTGAGGGGGGAGCGGGCGCGTAGCCCGGCCCGTGCCCTTCTCTGTTTTGGGTGGCTAGGGTTGGCCCTGCCCCAGAGGTCTCGAGGGGGGGAGCAGGCTTATAGCCCGGCCCGTGCCCTTCTCTGATTTGGGTGGCGAGGGTTGGTCCTGCCGCAGAGGTCTCGAGGGGGGGAGCGGGCGCGTAGCCTGGCCCGTGCCCTTCTCTGGTTTGGGTGGCGAGGGTTGGCCCTGCCCCAGAGGTCTCGAGGGCGGGAGCGGGTGCGTAGCCTGGCCCATGCCCTTCTCTGGTTTGGGTGGCGAGGGTTGTCCCTGCCCCAGAGGTCTCGAGGGAGGGAGCGGGCGCGTAGCCCGGCCCGTGCCCTTCTCTGGTTAGGGTGGCGAGGGTTGGCCCTGCCCCAGAGGTCTCGAGGGGGGAGCGGGCGCGTAGCCCGGCCCGTGCCCTTCTCTGGTTTGGGTGGCGAGGGTTGGCCCTGCCCCAGAGTTCTCGAGGGGGGAGCGGGCGCGTAGCCCGGCCCGTGCCCTTCTCTGGTTTGGGTGGCGAGGGTTGGCCCTGCCCCAGAGGTCTCGAGGGGGGGGGAGCGGGCGCATAGCCCGGCCCGTGCCCTTCTCTGGTTAGGGTGGCGAGGGTTGGCCCTGCCCCAGAGGTCTCGAGGGGGGGGAGCGGGCGCATAGCCCGGCCCGTGCCCTTCTCTGGTTAGGGTGGCGAGGGTTGGCCCTGCCCCAGAGGTCTCGAGGGGGGGAGCGGGCACGTAGCCCGGCTCGTACACTTTTCTGGTTTGGGTGGCGACGGTTGGCCCTGCCCCAGAAGTCTCGAGGGGGGAGCGGGCACGTAGCCCGGCCCGTGCCCTTCTCTGGTTTGGGTGGCGAGGGTTGGCCCTGCCCCAGAGGTCTCGAGGGGGGGGGGGGGAGCGGGCACGTAGCCTGGCCCGTGCGCTTCTCTGGTTTGGGTGGCGTGGGTTGGCCCTGCCCCAGAGGTCTCGAGGAGGGAGAGGGGGCGTAGCCCGTCCCGTGCCCTTCTCTTGTTTGGGTGGCGAGGGTTGGCCCTGCCTCAGAGTTCTTGAGGGGGGAGCGGGCGCGTAGCCCGGCCCGTGCCCTTCTCTGGTTTGGGTGGCTAGGGTTGGCCCTGCCCCAGAGGTCTCGAGGGGGGGGGGGAGCAGGCGCATAGCCCGGCCCGTGCCCTTCTCTGGTTTGGGTGGCGAGGGTTGGTCCTGCCGCAGAGGTCTCGAGGGGGGGAACGGGCGCGTAGCCTGGCCCGTGCCCTTCTCTGGTTTGGGTGGCGAGGGTTGGCCCTGCCCCAGAGGTCTCGAGGGCGGGAGCGGGTGCGTAGCCTGGCCCATGCCCTTCTCTGGTTTGGGTGGCGAGGGTTGTCCCTGCCCCAGAGGTCTCGAGGGAGGGAGCGGGCGCGTAGCCCGGCCCGTGCCCTTCTCTGGTTTGGGTGGCGAGGGTTGGCCCTGCCCCAGAGGTCTCGAGGGGGGAGCAGGCGCGTAGCCCGGCCCTTGCCCTTCTCTGGTTTGGGTGGCGAGGGTTGGCCCTGCCCCAGAGTTCTCGAGGGGGGAGTGGGCGCGTAGCCCGGCCCGTGCCCTTCTCTGGTTTGGGTGGCGAGGGTTGGCCCTGCCCCAGAGGTCTCGAGGGGGGGGAGCAGGCGCATAGCCCGGCCCGTGCCCTTCTCTGGTTTGGGTGGCGAGGGTTGGCCCTGCCCCAGAGGTCTCGAGGGGGGGAGCGGGCACGTAGCCTGGCTAGTACACTTTTCTGGTTTGGGTGGCGAGGGTTGGCCCTGCCCCAGAGGTCTCGAGGGGGGAGCGGGTACGTAGCCCGGCCCATGCCCTTCTCTGGTTTGGGTGGCGAGCGTTGGCCCTGCCCCAGAGGTCTCAAGGGGGGTAGCGGGCACGTATCCTGGCCCGTGCGCTTCTCTGGTTTGGGTGGCGTGGGTTGGCCCTGCCCCAGAGGTCTCGAGGGGGGAGCGGGGGCGTAGCCCGTCCCGAGCCCTTCTCTGGTTTGGGTGGCGAGGGTTGGCCCTGCCGCAGAGGTCTCTAGGGGGGGAGCGGGCGTGTAGCCTGGCCCGTGCCCTTCTCTGGTTTGGGTGGCGAGGGTTGGCACTGCCCCAGAGGTCTCGAGGGAGGGAGCGGGCGCGTAGCCTGGCCCGTGCCCTTCTCTGGTTTGGGTGGCGAGGGTTGGCCCTGCCCCAGAGGTCTCGAGGGGGGAGCGGGCGCGTAGCCCGGCCCGTGCCCTTCTCTGGTTTGGGTGGCGAGGGTTGGCCCTGCCCCAGAGGTCTCGAGGGGGGAGCGGGCGCGTAGCCCGGCCCTTGCCCTTCTCTGGTTTGGGTGAGGAGGGTTGGCCCTGCCCCAGAGTTCTCGAGGGGGGAGTGGGCGCGTAGCCCGGCCCGTGCCCTTCTCTGGTTTGGGTGGCGAGGGTTGGCCCTGCCCCAGAGGTCTCGAGGGGGGGGGAGCAGGCGCATAGCCCGGCCCGTGCCCTTCTCTGGTTTGGGTGGCGAGGGTTGGCCCTGCCCCAGAGGTCTCGAGGGGGGGAGCGGGCACGTAGCCTGGCTAGTACACTTTTCTGGTTTGGGTGGCGAGGGTTGGCCCTGCCCCAGAGGTCTCGAGGGGGGAGCGGGTACGTAGCCCGGCCCATGCCCTTCTCTGGTTTGGGTGGCGAGCGTTGGCCCTGCCCCAGAGGTCTCAAGGGGGGTAGCGGGCACGTATCCTGGCCCGTGCGCTTCTCTGGTTTGGGTGGCGTGGGTTGGCCCTGCCCCAGAGGTCTCGAGGGGGGAGCGGGGGTGTAGCCCGTCCCGAGCCCTTCTCTGGTTTGGGTGGCGAGGGTTGGCCCTGCCGCAGAGGTCTCTAGGGGGGGAGCGGGCGTGTAGCCTGGCCCGTGCCCTTCTCTGGTTTGGGTGGCGAGGGTTGGCACTGCCCCAGAGGTCTCGAGGGAGGGAGCGGGCGCGTAGCCTGGCCCGTGCCCTTCTCTGGTTTGGGTGGCGAGGGTTGGCCCTGCCCCAGAGGTCTCGAGGGGGGAGCGGGCGCATAGCCCGGCCCGTGCCCTTCTCTGGTTTGGGTGGCGAGGGTTGGCCCTGCCCCAGAGGTCTCGAGGGGGGGAGCGGGCACGTAGCCTGGCCCGTACACTTTTCTGATTTGGGTGGCGAGGGTCGGCCCAGCGCCAGAGGTCTCGAGGGGGGGAGCGGGCTCGTAGCCCGGCCCGTGCCCTTCTCTGGTTTGGGTGGCGAGGGTTGGCCCTGCCCTAGAGGTCTCGAGGGGGGAAGCGGACGCGTAGCCCGGCCCGTGCCCTTCTCTGGTTTGGGTGGCGAGGGTTGGCCCTGCCCCAGAGGTCTCAAGGGGGGAAGCGGGCGCGTAGCCTGGCCCGTGCCATTCTCTGGTTTGGGTGGCGAGGGTTAGCCCTGCCCCAGAGGTCTCGAGGGGGGAGCGGGCACGTAGCCCGGCCCGTGCCCTTCTCTGGTTTGGGTGGCGAGGGTTGGCCCTGCCCCAGTGGTCTCGAGGGAGGGAGCCGGCGCGTAGCCCGGCCCGTGCCCTTCTCTGGTTTAGGTGGCGAGGGTTGGCCCTCCCCAGAGGTCTCGAGGGGGGAGCGGGCGCGTAGCCCGGCCCGTGCCCTTCTCTGGTTTGGGTGGCGAGGGTTGGCCCTGCCCCAGAGTTCTCGAGGGGGGAGCGGGCGTGTAGCCCGGCCCGTGCCCTTCTCTGGTTTGGGTGGCGAGGGTTGGCCCTGCCCCAGAGTTCTCGAGGGGGGAGCGGGAGCGTAGCCCGGCCCGTGCCCTTCTCTGGTTTGGGTGGCGAGGGTTGGCCCTGCCCCAGAGGTCTCGAGGGGGGAGCGGGCGCGTAGCCCGGCCCGTGCCCTTCTCTGGTTTGGGTGGCGAGGGTTGGCCCTGCCCCAGAGTTCTCGAGGGGGGAGCGGGAGCGTAGCCCGGCCCGTGCCCTTCTCTGGTTTGGGTGGCGAGGGTTGGCCCTGCCCCAGAGGTCTCGAGGGGGGAGCGGGCGCATAGCCCGGCCCGTGCCCTTCTCTGGTTTGGGTGGCGAGGGTTGGCCCTGCCCCAGAGGTCTCGAGGGGGGGAGCGGGCACGTAGCCTGGCCCGTACACTTTTCTGATTTGGGTGGCGAGGGTCGGCCCAGCGCCAGAGGTCTCGAGGGGGGGAGCGGGCTCGTAGCCCGGCCCGTGCCCTTCTCTGGTTTGGGTGGCGAGGGTTGGCCCTGCCCCAGAGGTCTCGAGGGGGGAAGCGGACGCGTAGCCCGACCCGTGCCCTTCTCTGGTTAGGGTGGCGAGGGTTGGCCCTGCCCCAGAGGTCTCGAGGGGGGGAGCGGGCACGTAACCTGGCTCGTACACTTTTCTGGTTTGGGTGGCGACGGTTGGCCCTGCCCCAGAGGTCTCGAGGGGGGAGCGGGCACGTAGCCCGGCCCGTGCCCTTCTCTGGTTTGGGTGGCGAGGGTTGGCCCTGCCCCAGAGGTCTCGAGGGGGGGGAGCGGGCACGTAGCCTGGCCCGTGCGCTTCTCTGGTTTGGGTGGCGTGGGTTGGCCCTGCCCCAGAGGTCTCGAGGAGGGAGAGGGGGCGTAGCCCGTCCCGTGCCCTTCTCTTGTTTGGGTGGCGAGGGTTGGCCCTGCCTCAGAGTTCTTGAGGGGGGAGCGGGCGCGTAGCCCGGCCCGTGCCCTTCTCTGGTTTGGGTGGCTAGGGTTGGCCCTGCCCCAGAGGTCTCGAGGGGGGGGAGCAGGCTTATAGCCCGGCCCGTGCCCTTCTCTGATTTGGGTGGCGAGGGTTGGTCCTGCCGCAGAGGTCTCGAGGGGGGGAGCGGGCGCGTAGCCTGGCCCGTGCCCTTCTCTGGTTTGGGTGGCGAGGGTTGGCCCTGCCCCAGAGGTCTCGAGGGCGGGAGCGGGTGCGTAGCCTGGCCCATGCCCTTCTCTGGTTTGGGTGGCGAGGGTTGTCCCTGCCCCAGAGGTCTCGAGGGAGGGAGCGGGCGCGTAGCCCGGCCCGTGCCCTTCTCTGGTTAGGGTGGCGAGGGTTGGCCCTGCCCCAGAGGTCTCGAGGGGGGAGCGGGCGCGTAGCCCGGCCCGTGCCCTTCTCTGGTTTGGGTGGCGAGGGTTGGCCCTGCCCCAGAGTTCTCGAGGGGGGAGCGGGCGCGTAGCCCGGCCCGTGCCCTTCTCTGGTTTGGGTGGCGAGGGTTGGCCCTGCCCCAGAGGTCTCGAGGGGGGGGGGAGCGGGCGCATAGCCCGGCCCGTGCCCTTCTCTGGTTAGGGTGGCGAGGGTTGGCCCTGCCCCAGAGGTCTCGAGGGGGGGGGGGAGCGGGCGCATAGCCCGGCCCGTGCCCTTCTCTGGTTAGGGTGGCGAGGGTTGGCCCTGCCCCAGAGGTCTCGAGGGGGGGAGCTGGCACGTAGCCCGGCTCGTACACTTTTCTGGTTTGGGTGGCGACGGTTGGCCCTGCCCCAGAGGTCTCGAGGGGGGGAGCGGGCACGTAGCCCGGCCCGTGCCCTTCTCTGGTTTGGGTGGCGAGGGTTGGCCCTGCCCCAGAGGTCTCGAGGGGGGGGGGGGGAGCGGGCACGTAGCCTGGCCCGTGCGCTTCTCTGGTTTGGGTGGCGTGGGTTGGCCCTGCCCCAGAGGTCTCGAGGAGGGAGAGGGGGCGTAGCCCGTCCCGTGCCCTTCTCTTGTTTGGGTGGCGAGGGTTGGCCCTGCCTCAGAGTTCTTGAGGGGGGAGCGGGCGCGTAGCCCGGCCCGTGCCCTTCTCTGGTTTGGGTGGCTAGGGTTGGCCCTGCCCCAGAGGTCTCGAGGGGGGGGGGAGCAGGCGCATAGCCCGGCCCGTGCCCTTCTCTGGTTTGGGTGGCGAGGGTTGGTCCTGCCGCAGAGGTCTCGAGGGGGGGAGCGGGCGCGTAGCCTGGCCCGTGCCCTTCTCTGGTTTGGGTGGCGAGGGTTGGCCCTGCCCCAGAGGTCTCGAGGGCGGGAGCGGGCGCGTAGCCCGGCCCGTGCCCTTCTCTGGTTTGGGTGGCGAGGGTTGGCCCTGCCCCAGAGGTCTCGAGGGGGGAGCGGGCGCGTAGCCCGGCCCTTGCCCTTCTCTGGTTTGGGTGGCGAGGGTTGGCCCTGCCCCAGAGTTCTCGAGGGGGGAGTGGGCGCGTAGCCCGGCCCGTGCCCTTCTCTGGTTTGGGTGGCGAGGGTTGGCCCTGCCCCAGAGGTCTCGAGGGGGGGGGAGCAGGCGCATAGCCCGGCCCGTGCCCTTCTCTGGTTTGGGTGGCGAGGGTTGGCCCTGCCCCAGAGGTCTCGAGGGGGGGAGCGGGCACGTAGCCTGGCTAGTACACTTTTCTGGTTTGGGTGGCGAGGGTTGGCCCTGCCCCAGAGGTCTCGAGGGGGGAGCGGGTACGTAGCCCGGCCCGTGCCCTTCTCTGGTTTGGGTGGCGAGCGTTGGCCCTGCCCCAGAGGTCTCAAGGGGGGTAGCGGGCACGTATCCTGGCCCGTGCGCTTCTCTGGTTTGGGTGGCGTGGGTTGGCCCTGCCCCAGAGGTCTCGAGGGGGGAGCGGGGGCGTAGCCCGTCCCTAGCCCTTCTCTGGTTTGGGTGGCGAGGGTTGGCCCTGCCGCAGAGGTCTCTAGGGGGGGAGCGGGCGTGTAGCCTGGCCCGTGCCCTTCTCTGGTTTGGGTGGCGAGGGTTGGCACTGCCCCAGAGGTCTCGAGGGAGGGAGCGGGCGCGTAGCCTGGCCCGTGCCCTTCTCTGGTTTGGGTGGCGAGGGTTGGCCCTGCCCCAGAGGTCTCAAAGGGGGAAGCGGGCGCGTAGCCCGGCCCGTGCCATTCTCTGGTTTGGGTGGCGAGGGTTAGCCCTGCCCCAGAGGTCTCGAGGGGGGAGCGGGCACGTAGCCCGGCCCGTGCCCTTCTCTGGTTTGGGTGGCGAGGGTTGGCCCTGCCCCAGTGGTCTCGAGGGAGGGAGCAGGCGCGTAGCCCGGCCCGTGCCCTTCTCTGGTTTGGGTGGCGAGGGTTGGCCCTCCCCAGAGGTCTCGAGGGGGGAGCGGGCGCGTAGCCCGGCCCGTGCCCTTCTCTGGTTTGGGTGGCGAGGGTTGGCCCTGCCCCAGAGTTCTCGAGGGGGGAGCGGGCGTGTAGCCCGGCCCGTGCCCTTCTCTGGTTTGGGTGGCGAGGGTTGGCCCTGCCCCAGAGGTCTCGAGGGGGGGGGGAGCGGGCTCATAGCCCGGCCCGTGCCCTTCTCTGGTTAGGGTGGCGAGGGTTGGCCCTGCCCCAGAGGTCTCGAGGGGGGGAGCGGGCACGTAGCCTGGCTCGTACACTTTTCTGGTTTGGGTGGCGACGGTTGGCCCTGCCCCAGAGGTCTCAAGGGGGGGAGCGGGCACGTAGCCCGGCCAGTGCCCTTCTCTGGTTTGGGTGGCGAGGGTTGGCCCTGCCCCAGAGGTCTCGAGGGGGGGAGCGGGCACGTAGCCTGCCCCGTGCGCTTCTCTGGTTTGGGTGGCGTGGGTTGGCCCTGCCCCAGAGGTCTCGAGGAGGGAGAGGGGGCGTAGCCCGTCCCGTGCCCTTCTCTTGTTTGGGTGGCGAGGGTTGGCCCTGCCTCAGAGTTCTTGAGGGGGGAGCGGGCGCGTAGCCCGGCCCGTGCCCTTCTCTGGTTTGGGTGGCTAGGGTCGGCCCTGCCCCAGAGGTCTCGAGGGGGGGGGGGAGCCGGCGCATAGCCCGGCCCGTGCCCTTCTCTGGTTTGGGTGGCGAGGGTTGTCCCTGCCCCAGAGGTCTCGAGGGAGGGAGCGGGCGCGTAGCCCGGCCCGTGCCCTTCTCTGGTTTGGGTGGCGAGGGTTGGCCCTGCCCCAGAGGTCTCGAGGGAGGGAGCGGGCGCGTAGCCTGGCCCGTGCCCTTCTCTGGTTTGGGTGGCGAGGGTTGGCCCTGCCCCAGAGGTCTC
>CM061142.1:581827810-581876341 GCA_030789695.1 Scilla litardierei
TACCGGGTGGAGAGGTACTTGGAGGTGTCCGCTGTCCCAGGGGAGGATTGGCTACGGGCGATAGGGGTCTGCCTGGAGGGAGAGGCTTTGGGCTGGTTCCGTTGGACCGATCAGCAGCGGCCTTTCCAGACCTGGGCTGAGTTTACGACGCTCTTGACGGAGCGATTTGGAGGAGGTCCGGCTGGCGGCGTGTTCGAGAGACTGTACTCGCTGAAGCAGGAGGGGAGCGTGGGAGATTACATCAAGAAGTTTGAGTCGCTCTGCCACCGAGTTCGGGGAGTCTCTGAGGAGTCTCTGGAGGGCTGTTTCATGAAGGGGCTGAAGCCCACGGTGTGGTCGGGGCTGAGACCGTTTGAGCCCGTTGGTCTGCGCGTGATGATGACGCGGGCCAGGAAGGTGGAGGATCACCAGGAGACAGAGCGGAGAGCCCGCGGGACGTGGGGAGGCTCTACCTTTCGAGGGCCGGATCCTGGAGGAGGACAAAAGGGGGCCGCAGGAGGGGCAACACCCACTGACGGCTCAGTGGTTACCAAGGAGAAGGGGATGGAACTACGACCTGGGGGACAGACACGAAGGATGACCGAGGCAGAGATTCGAGACAAACGGACCAAGGGCCTGTGTTTCAAATGCGACGAGAAGTTTACTCCTGGGCACCGGTGCGGGAATCGTACTCTTCAGATCCTGATAGTGAATGACGAAGAAGAGGGAGAAGAGAGTGTGATAATGTTGGAAGCTGGCGTGGACGATGATCAGGAGCACCTGCACGTGGAGTAGCGGAACATACCCTTCACGCACCACCTTGAGGACAAGGTGGTTTTTCCGGGGCGGAGTAGTGTTGCGGCCGGTATTTGGGAAGAGGGGCATTTGGGTAAAATGACTTTTGGAGGGTGTTTGGCTATTTAAGGGGGTTGAGCCGGCCCTAATTCTTATGCAAAAATTGAGAGAGTATTTTATTTTATCCCTTAGATTAATTGTATTAGGATTTCAGCTTTTCCCCCTAGGTTAAGAATCGTCTTTTAGTTATTAGTTAGCGAGTAGATTTATTGTATTAGTGTTCCTTTTTAATTGTGAGATCTGAAATTCCAATAAAAATCCCATTTTTATCCTCAAATCCCTAGCGAATCGCATCATGATGTTCCTGGTTGAGGCTCGAAATTGTTTTGTCAACATATGAAACCTAATGTCTTCAGGCAATCAGAGTTTATTCTTGAATTGTTAACGTCCCAACTCAGCTCTTCTTGCACAAGAAAATGGCATAGTGTGTTTTACTTGCCAAACACCATAAAAGGTGAATTTTAGAGTTTTGTTACTACCCAAAAGGCAGCTTCTGCCAAATTTCAACCCTGCCCAGGATATCCGTAAAAATTATCTGAAGTTTTTCTGAGATTCACATTACATGCTCATGAACCCAGCTGCAAGAACAAAAACGAAGTGGATTTTTAACTTAAACCTGCATGGTCACAAGATTTGACTTAGATGCAAAACCGATTAAGAAAGCATGGAGAGAGCTATTACTTTTACCAAATTGATTGGCTTCTGCCAAGAGGACATCTTCAAGAATTAAATGAGGCCCGATTTTGAGGGTTAAGACTGGATATCTCGCTCTCTTCCCATATGTTGGGATCTCTTTTAATTCTCTTCAGAAAACCTAGGAACAGCTGGAAACATCACATGCTTGAAATTGTCTGTGGGAAAATTAGTTTATTTATTGACATGCCACCTTTTGTTCGAATGATGAACGTATGACTAGATCTCATACTCATGTTAGTATTGCTTATTTCACAAACGAAAAGAAACGGATAAGAAAAAAACAGGTAACCTGACTTGAGACATCATATTTCTGATTATGTTGAAGATGCGATATCTACACTTTACTGATGATTTTTTACGGAGCTTCAATGAATTTACTTCTGTTGAACATACAGAAACCAAAGTTAGCACGTTAGTGAAAAAAGCAGTTCTCTATAGTAATAACCATGTACAGCCTTAGTGAAAGTGCTGTTTGATGGTGTAGTGTTTTATTCTCTTCAGAAAACCTAGGACAGGCTTGAAACATCAACTGCTTGCAATTGTCAGTGGGAAAATTATTTTATTGATTGACATGCCACCTTTTGATGGAAGGATGCACTTCTGACTAGCTCTCCTAATCATGTTAGTCTCACCTAGTTTCACAAGTGAAAAGAAACAGAGAAGAAAAAGGAAAAAAAATAGATGACCTGACTTGAGACGTCATATTGCTGATTACGTTAAAGATGTGAAATATACACTTTACTATTGATGATTTTATAAGGAGTTTCAATGAATAAACTTTTGTTGAACATATAGAAACCAAAATTAGCAAGTTAACGATGTAGTTTGCTAAAGGAATAACCATTTACTGCCTTTATGACAGTGCTGGTTGATTGTGCAAGTGTTTTGTTTGGAAGAATTTGTATCTACATATTGGGAAACTAATTTTGTTGGAATCATGAGGGTCTTGACAGCTAGTGATAGATGCTTAACTTCAATGTTTAACTTCATTGTTGCATATTGGCATTGGTGTTTCATATTAGCTTGAAACAAGTAGGCGCTATCCAAAATTTATGCGGTTTAAATGCTTATAATAGTTTTATTTATGTTTGCAGCCCCAAGAAATTGGGATTTCATCTCATCAACTCGACATCAATTCGACAGAAGCTGCTCTTTTGAATCAAAAAGTGTCCCAAGAGATGTTTGTGGGTATCATCCGTGAAGTAGTTGAAGAAATTGGGGTTCCTGCAGAATCTCTAGTTAAGTCACTGCAATATCGCTGTGTTCAATATTCGGCTATTCCTATAATTTGATAACTCAAAATTTTCTTGATTTCTATTGCATGTCAGTCATTGTCATGTGATGTATGTTGGAGGTTCAGCAAACCATTGACCTATAATATTCAAGTATAGTTTTATTGCAAACTTGGCAGATATGTGAACTGAATAATATGTGTGAGATATTAATCCAAATTATCTGACTCACCTTGGCGGTTATACAAAGATTCTTTTTTTTCTTTTGCCTCGTTTGTGTGTTGATTGCCTGATTCTTGTATCTGTTCAACTCTGTTCCCTTTGCACCTTATGTAGTTGCACATCGTTTAATTGGCATTTATAATAATACCTTCGTGAAAGAAGTGAAATATACTTGACCATAGCGTTTTCGCTGCCGTTCCCTAGCCCAGATACAGGAGGATGGTTCTGTGATAGGACTGTGGCAGCAAGCACAATACTTTATCATACTCTAGATGATCATGGACTTATATAGAAATTTATTTCTATTGAGTCCATGAAGCTGACCCGAATTTTTGGAATTAAGGCTAAGATGATGATGGTGATACTTGACAACAGTGTTGAACTGCATTGGTTGTTATACTATACATTTTCCGGTGTGGTGTCAGTGTTGATGTATCTATGTTGGGCTGATATTATGGACATCTATATTTTGTACAAAGCTATATTCACTGGTACCGGGAAATATGACATGCTTGTTAGATATAAATATCTAATACTAACCTAATTACTAATATCCGCTTAGCTTAATAGATCTACCATGTAGTACTCTGAACGCGCGCACGTGATTTTTTGATATGCTACACTGGGTAAATATCTGCACAACTAACAAGATGACACATGACAATCTGTAATATTGGCTTAAGCTGATAGCTCTAACATGCCAGACTAACACCGAACTTTCACATGACTGTTGATGCATTTTTCTAGACCGCATACTAGAAATTATATTCATTGATGACAAACATGCATCCTACACTGTTTAACAAATTTTTATACGAAAGTTTATCTGACCCCAAAGATCAGGGATATTGTTTTCTTATTGTATGATTGTATAGCAATGCCAGGAAAAACTGAGTGTTGTTGGGAGGTATATCGTATGGGTACCAAAATTAGAACCAATACCCAAATTAGAATATTTAACGTTTTTAAGTGCAGACAACTGCTGCCTCCAACTCACAACACACAGATAGATGCATATGAGGCGCCTATACACAGTCTGAGTGCATTTTCTGTTTGTATGATTGTTTGTATGTTTATGTGATAATCCCTGACCAAAACCTGAAGATTAATAAATAAACAATAAATGACAACACTACCAAAGAAAGTCAATTTTTCCCCAAAAAGCCAACTCGCTATTCTTTTGGGTGATTTAGCATTTGGAGTTGATGCAATGTAAATATTCTGTATATTCCTTGAGGAACTTTCATGATTTGTCTGCTTGAGCGTATACTCTGTGAATGTGACGATTTTTAGCCTGTTGGCTGCATCTGACTGTTGTGATTACATTTGTATGTTGTATGTTCCACTAGAATTAGATTCCGAATCCTGTACAATGTGGAATTGGCAGCTTAATGCACCTTAAGGAATACATTTCTTACTGTCGTGTCATGTTAGTTTCTCTTATTCCCCCAATTCGGTTTGGACTATTGGTGCAGTGGACTTTCCTGTAGTTGATTGAGTCCGTTAATTTTGCTGACTGGCTGTCTAACTGCATGCAGTGCGATCCTCTATTTATTGGGATATCTCGCAGGGACCTGAATGTTAGACCAACAGCTTTTTTCTATGTCAGATGCAAGCTGGGGTCGGAGGAAGTTCACCAGATGTACTCCAGAGCTCAAGATGGTTATGAGTCCACCCATTTGTATAAAGTTTCAAAGGTCAGCTCTCGAAATTGGTTTTTACTAGCCTGATTTCATTTGATTCCTGTATATATAAGTCTTTCACATTGTAACCGCCAAGTTGTTATTGCTAACAAGATTTAGTTAATTCCTGCATATGTCGGTGTTTCACATTTGTAATTGCTGATATGCATGCTGATGAGCAGGACGAGTTAGATAAAATGACAATACGGATGCCTGGCTGTCACAGGGGTGGATATGCACTGTATCTGCTGATGATAGATGCTACCCGAGCTGTTTCCTTTCAATGATAATGTAAGTTCTCAAGTTGCTCGTTTCTGCATCAGTAGTTACGACCTGCAAACTGGTTTGTTGTTTTACCAAGTTTCTGAACCATTTCCTTAAGTAACAATAAGGTGATATTAAGAACCAAGTCATCTCTTCACACTGACTTACTCGAGCACTACACTTGACATTGTCAATAAGTTTTCTGAAACTGAGCTTGCCGAAGACCTGAGCTCAAATCAAGTCAACTGTGGCTTCCATAGACATGGTCATATGCTTCAGTTAATTGCAGCCTGAAGCCCATAAGCCGGCATGTAGATGTTGTTAAGGTCTTTATTCTTGAAAGGAGAACTGACCTTGATGCTTCCCCTGGAAATATTTTAAACATTGTTATTGTATACCTTAAATTCTTAGTTTTCGTTCCTAAACATTTACATAAAGCAAAACTTTCACTTGCTGGACTCGCTGCATTTTATCCTCCCATATTCTAAATTTGGATCTTTTGAAACAGCCACCATGAATTCTTCATATTTTGGGGTGCTTCCCTGAAATCCTATCCTTCCGAGTTGTTTCGAAGAAATCTCATACTAACGGAGATAACTAAACCATTCATCTTCGCGCCCATTCTCTTGCTAATATAGTCGTTAGCGTTATGTCACACTGCTGCGTTTAATCAGTTGCTGATTGAGTGTGTTTGGTTGCGATATTTTGCAGATGATTATAACATGTGGATGAGTCTGGATGTTTTGAAGGGCCTCATCGTCTCCACATTGAGATTACGATGCTATTGAATAAAAGTTTATGCCTTGCTAGTTGACCATCGCTTCTCATTTGTCTGGTAGATCATTCTGATGGAATATAGCTCTTACTCTGGGCAGTGGTGAAGCCAGAATTGTACATTAGAGGCAGTAAACAATAATCATTGGTCATTATTGTGGGCCAATTATTGTGTATTAAGTGCACTAATTATTCACCCGTTTATGAAATGCAAACTGAGCAAATCTACGCTAAAATAGAAAGAAATTGTCCATTTCGGCCTTTTTCTCATCTATACCTCAATGACGCAAAGTTGAAACTTTTACAAACTTTCCCGCCAGTCCCCAATGGTTCAAATTTATTGAATTTTGATTCATCATTGGTGTATCTAGCCAATGTAAACCTAGCTCTTGCCCTCGTACGTTTATCAATTTGTGTTGCTTGTTCAAATATGTATTCTTATTGCAATCATGTCTTTTTTCGAAGAGTCAATAGCATATAATCAGACGCCACAATTTTAAATATGGTTGTCGCGGTAATATGTTAGTTGCATGTTATTTGAAAAAAGACGTCGTTTGTTTTGTTGATGATTTGATTAGATTTTCTGTAATCATTTGAGTTAAAATCTGTTTGCCAACCTCAGGCAAGGGAATTCTACATGACTTTCCACACGGAGTGTCATGTTGCTAGCTGAGCTACGTCATCGAACTTCAATTCAAAGTTGTTTAGATTCCAACATGATACATGTGTTACAGACGTATTATTTAGTTTCCATGACTTCTACAATCTCATGCAGTACTTTGCTCACTCTTCCTCTATTAAAAAGGATAAACCGGCCTTTTATCAAATTCTCACACTCACAGAACACTAAAGAAGACGAGAAGACCTTGCAAGTGGAGAACTATATTGTACTTACTTATTTAATTGCTTGTTGATTCTTGTTGGATACACGTGGCTTCTACTTGCCTCCTTTTATAGGTCGGCTCTTCTACAATGAACGGTGAAGATTTGGCTTCCAAAGACTTCTATGATCCAATAGTTTAGGATGAGTTTCTAGAACATTCTCCATAAATACACATAATGATCTCTTATTAAAGAGTATACATGAATGTATAAGAACATTCTAGATCCCTATTTACAAAAGAACCATTAGGAATCTTCTAGACAATGCCAACTCATTTGCCAGGTAAGCGTCAACTAGGCACCAACTAGGCGATAACATGGTGTCCGCAACATTCTTCCCCCACCTAACTTAGTGATGCTCTCATCCCTTGGCTTTTTTCTTGCAAAATTCCTTCACTAAGTCATTAAACTGACATAGAGCCTTCGCAGGTTCCCAGCTAACCTCGCTTTTCGGTATTCCTTCCACTTAACAAAGTATTCCAACCATGGATCATTGTTAGCCTCATGAACCACCATGTCCGCTAGGATCTCCTCGACCTCATTGTCAAACTCCATTTGTATTCCTGCTGGTGCATGAAAAGACTTTCGCCAGCTGGAGTCCTCCGAATCTTTATAGTATGGCTTTAATACACTCACATGGAAGACTGTATGGTATTTGATTGTTGGAAGAAGGTTCACCTTGTAAGCCAAGTTACAGACTCTTTTCATGATCAGAAATATACCTTCATATTTTCTTATCAAGCTTTTGTGTAGTTCTTTATGCTAATCTAGTGTAGATAGCCTGAGAAGAACCAAGTCTCCCACTTGGTATTTTGAATGTCGTTTCTTCTTATCAGCCCACATCTTTATCCTTTTTGCAGGCTTTCTAAGATTCAACATTGCCATCTCATTCTGCTCTTACCATTTGTAGGCTGGCTGCTAGACTACTCCCATTGTAGCCAGTAGCAATAGTGTTTGAAGTGAGTGGTTATTGCTCCCTCACAGTCTCAAATAGACTTTCCTCGGTTGACTCACTCATTTGGAGGTTGTATGAAAATTAAGTTACATCCAGCAATTTTACCCAATCTTATTGGTTAGATCATACGTAATGCATCAAGTACACCTTCAATAGTCCATTTACCCTCTCTGTCTGGCCATCCGTCTGAGGGTAGAAACTTGTAAAAAATCCCAAGTCAGATCATATCAATCTGAAGAGCTGACCAAAACCTTCTTGTGAAGCAAGCATCCTTGTCATTTATGATGGTCTTCGATAACCCCAAGTACTTTACCATATGCTTTAAGAATAGTAGGGCCGTTACCTCCGACGGATACTTCACATGTGCTAGAATGAAGATCACATACTCTGAGAATCTATCGACCACCACCATAATGATGTTGAACCCCTCATACTTGGACAAACCCATGATGAAATCCATGGAAATGTTATCCCATGGTCGCTCTGGAATTGGTAATGGGTCAAGTAGTCCAGCTGGTGCCATTTGCTCCACTTTGTCTTATTGTCAAACAAGACAAGTCTTCATATATACCTTAATATCATCACGCATATGAGGCCAATATTAAGTATTCTCGAGTAGTGTCGGTAAGGAAATACATCTAGTGTAATAATCAAATTAGAAAAGCAGAAACATGGAAAAAAAATCAAATTTTTCTAAAGCCTAGCAATAATCATTGGTCTGTTGTGAATGGATAATACCGAGTTGGTTAGTCGGTTGGGATCACGGCTTATCTTATAGATAAGACCGTATATATTGTATCTTATCTGTATACGCTTCTCTATATGCTATAAATAAAGAGCTGGGGGTTCCTCCCCCAGATGATGATTCATAACACGTTATCAGCACGAGCCTCTAAATAAAAATTCCAGACAAAATCGATCGTTGTGATAGCAAAGAAGGCGGAAAATCCACGCGCGTGGAGTCAAGCTTCATCAAACGAGCGTCGTCATTTGCGTAGGATTCGTTCAACCATCGCTATATCCGGAGGACGGATATAGAGGTAAATCTCGCTAAAAATGTCGTTTTTATCATATGTATGATAGTTTTCTCCATAGATCTCGTAAGATCGGAGTGGAATTAGGGCTAATCGCCTAAATCGACGATTTTTATCTTCCAAAAAATCGTGTTTTTAACATGATTTTTAAAGAAATTGTATAGCATAATTTTTCCCAAACCCCTCGACATTGCTGGTGGCCTTGCCGCTGCCCCGTCCCCGCGGGTTCCCCCCTCAAAGGGGGGCTACTGCTATCGCCTGTGCCAGTTCCCCCCCGAAGGGGGGCCGCTGCCCATCGCACGCACCGTCCCCCCTCCCCCCCGAAGGGGGGGCAATGCTCAGTTCGTTGTCGTTCCCCCGAAGGGGGGAGCGGCGCTCAGTCCGCCGTCGTTCCCCCTCGAAGGGAGTGCAGCGTTCGGGCCGCCGATGTCCCCCCCCCCCCTCCGAAGGGGGGCGCTGCTGTTCCCCCTCCCCCCTCGCTACGGCGAGAGGGGGGCTGCCGATACCCCACCCCATCCCACCCCCACCCCCCCACCACAGCGACGTAGGGGGGTCCCCCCTTGCCGCCCTCGCTATAGCGGGGCGGCCACCCCTCTTCAAGGGCAAATCAATAGGGGGCGACGGCGGCAGCAGCAAACCTAACTGCCGCCCCACCCCCTAATACTCTTGGGCCTAAAGCCCACGAAAAAAATTTAGCATTGCGGGCCTGAAGCCCGCAGGCAAGACCCGCATGCCATATTTCCTTCTAAAATATATAATTAAGACTGTGGGTCCGAAGCCCGTAGCCACACTGCGGGCTTCAGGCCCGCATGCCAATTTTTTGGAAAAAACAGATTATATTTAAAAGGGGAGAGGCTAAAAATAAGATTTAAAAGGCTTTTGGGGGCTAAAAATAAGTTTAAAAAGGTTTCAGGGGGCCTAAAAATTCATGAAAAATCATGATAAAATATGGGACATTTGGAAACATTTGGGGAATAATTAGGGATAATTTAAAAGGAAAACTTCTTCCTTTCTTGAAGAACATGTCATTTTGGACTCTTTTCAAACTCTTTTGAATAATCCCAACTAGCACAACTTTTTGCATTATATGATGCCTTTTAGGATCATAATTATATGCTCTGCATCACTTTAATGGCTTATTCTGTGGATAAACTGATATTTTGTTGTGCAATATTAAACTTAATAATTAGGAACATCCTGCGACCGCTCTGTCATTAGTCACCTAACCTAATGGTGTATGATGTTGCCCAGTGGTCCAATAATTATTCAGTATTCAAATTGTTTATCCTTCTGTGAATATGATGCCTATGATGAAAATGTCCGATGAAAGTGTCCGATGAAAATGTCTGCTGAAAATGTTTGATGTGCACAAATTTTTGCATGGATAGCTAATTGCGGTTTTGGATCGGCTTTTTAAGTCCCACATTTTATTTCTTGCACTTTTCTTTTACTTTTGAGAGAAATTGTAGTGAGGAATTTATGTAATGTCCAAGACCGAAGCTACTTTTCATGGAGACGGAAGCCACATTTGAAGCTGAAGATCTTATATGGGACCCACGGGGTTTCCAAAGTTGTAATTTCTTTTTAAAAGCTTTCATTTGTGTAATATGGGCTGTAATGGGACCTTGGACTTTTTATTTATGTGGAACTGGCCGATCCACGCAAGTAGCTCTTCATATAAAAATTACCTCCGCATGAAAATATTTATTTTTTAAATTATTAATTCATGCAAATTTGTGCTCTGCTATATAAAATGGCTAAAATCGCAAGTGTCGATTTCGAAGTGCTGGATGCATCCGGAAGAAACTATCTGAGTTGGAAGCTCGATGTGAAGTTTCATCTGCGGACTAAGTCCCTCATTTCTGCTGTGACTAATAATGAAAATGTAAGCGATATAGAAAAGGCGCAAGCCATTAGCTATATTCACTGCCATGTGGACAAGACCCTAAAGGCTGAATGCCTTACGGTCGAAGACCATTTGAGCTGTGGACTGCCTTTGAGGATAGGTATAAACATCAGAAAGATGGTATACTACCAAGGGCACGATATGAGTGGGAGAACCTGAGACTACATGACTTTAAGTCCATAGCTGAGTACAACTCATCTCTCTTTAGCATCACCTCACGCCTGAAGTTGTGTGGTGAAAAAGTCTCAGAAGATCGCATGATGGAAAAGACGTACACGTATTTCCATGAAAAAGATGCGATACTAATGCAGCAATATCGTGAACGCAAGTTCACCAAGTATTCTAAGCTGCTGCCATGTTTACTCATGGCTGAACAGAACAGAGAGCTTCTCCTCGCCACTCACAACATGCGCCCCTGGTACTGCCCCCTACCAGAAGCTCATAATGCATCTTCTTTTTCCAAAAAGAAGAGAGACAATAAACAAAAATAAAGACCACATGAAGGGGGACAGAACAAAAGGGCTAGGGGCCAAGTCCAGCATCGAAGAAATGAAGGGAAGCGCAAGTTCACTTGGCACAGAAACGATAACAAGAAGAATGATGCACCCCCACCTAAGAGGGATCGGGAAGACCAGTGACATAGTTGTGGCATGAAAGGCCACTGGTCCAGAATGTGCCAAACTCCGCAACATCTCCAGGATTTGTATAAGAAAACAAGAAAACAAACCTGGTGACCTCTGATGCTCCAGTCAAGTTTACAGCTGACGACTTTGAAAATAAAGACCTGCTTGATTAGCCTTCTATTTTTATCTTAGCTACTTGTTTTAAGAACATTTCATGTTATGAGAGCTTTTTGAATTATGTAATTTGATTTTGAATGATAATGTTTCTCTGAAAATGTGTCTATATGATTCATCTTTTAATAGATGAACTGCTCTCATAACTAATTAGTAGACAATAAATAAACAGATACGATCCTTCAATACAAAGCCCAATATCAGGGACATATTGAAGGTTCTAGGAACGCAACACTGTTGCTCCTAAATGACACAAATATAAAGGATACACTAATCTCTCCAAATTCTAACCGAAACTTACTAAGTTTCAAGGACATCCGTTTCAATGGATTCCATTTGGAACCAGCAAATGTAAATGAAAAACAAATTACTGTATGTAACGTCTCAAGAAAAAGGAGTAAAATCCATACTTGAATGTTTTGAGAGCTTTTCAACAGGCCTCAACCATACAAAGATTTGGAGAGAGGAAGCAGATTTAATGGAGCACCTGAAGTGCCCGACATCAGCCAAGTTTTTACCTTGGCAAGATAGACATGGCCACCCTGGATCAGTGATGATGCACCGCATCTTATCCTATGGGTATGACTTGAAGAACCAAAAGATTCTTCAGAAGGGAGAATTCCATCGCATCCTTTGCTATAAGAGAAAACAAATTACAAGGCCATCTCTATTAAAATCTGACAAAAGAATCTTCACGCTTCCTCGAAAGAAAATAAGGAGATTGATGTGGACAAATCCACCCCCTAGTGGGTTATTTCGGTACTCAATGCATCCTTAAAATACTCGTATGTGAGTCTACTATCGACCCACAACTTTGCTTTTCCAAAGCTATTGGCACAAATAATAATGTTACGGGCACATTTTCCAGACAAATCAAATAAAGAAAATAAATTTGGTTAATGTTGGAGAATTTACCTCTCGGTCATTTCAAGAGTACTACCAGCAACGAGAATAGAAAATGAACATACAGTGCCGCATGTTCGTACCCAAAATGGGTCGGTAGAGTCACTGATAAATAGACTACAATGGATTGCACGTCCATTATTAATGAAATCCCGATTGCTGGTGGATGCATGGGGACATGCAAATTCTGCATGCTGCATCGTAAATGAAAATAAGACCCTCTGGAGGTCAGAGTCTCCAATGCAACTTGCATATGTTAATGCCACCGAACATTTCTCACTTGAGAATTTTCAGTCGCGTAGTTTAAATCCCCATCGTACCACCATAGATGACAAAAATGGGTCCTCAACGTCGCCTAGATATCTATGTAGTGTTTGACTCGCCCTCAATAATAAGATACCTAGAACCCCAAACAGAGGACGCATTTAAGGCACATCTTGAAGACTGTGATTTCTATGAGACGAGTTTCCCCAAAATAGACCCAGATACTGGAAAATCTGGCGCGAAGCAAATTATAACGTGAGATACAAAAAGTTTGACCCACTATGATTCGGTAATGAACCAATGTGAAGATGAGATCCTAAAGATCCTTCACATACAGAACAACATTCACGAGTTACCGAACTCATTTACTGACAACCGAAAGATTGTCAGATCACACATCTCTGCTGCAAATACTTCAACTAGAATTGACATCTCCAAGAATGGATGTAATCCACCAGCAGCAGAAGTGTCTGTTCCTCAACAGAAAAGAGGCAGACCACTAGGCTTTACGGACAAAAACTCCAAGAGACCTTAAGACAATACTACTATAGGACAATGAGATCATGTCCATACCCTCACCCTTCCAGGAATCCACTGCAGAGGAAATGCCAGGAAAAACTGAAATTGAACGTAAATGTTGTACGTACTGGGGAGGTGTTGGACAGAAAGAACATAATTGTCGACAATGTATTCACGTATCATATTGCCATATACATCACAAAAGCGATGATGTTTATAAAATATCGTTCCATACTCCGTTGCTAAAATGCAAACGTAGAGATTGGCCAAATGTGGAACGATGCAATAAAAGATGAGCTGGACTCACTTATGAAACGTGAAATGTTCGGTCCTGAAGTCCAGACACCAAAAGGTTTCAAACCTGTAGGTACAATAAAGTTTTGCACACATAAGAAAAATAAATACAAAATTGTATGCTATAAGATACAAACTATAGCTCAAGGATATTTTCGCTAAAACTAGGGAATGAACAGATTAAAATGAGCATGACTCACAAATGATGCATCAGATTTCCTAAGTTATAAAATGCGAATACATTACGATTCGGCAAAGGAAAATTTAGATATGCTATTATTGGATGTTGTGACGGCATACCTTTGTGGATATCTTGGTAAAGATAAATTCCACATTTCCTTAAATGCCCAAATAGACTTCGTAACGTCTATTCTATTGAAGAAAAACAATAAGAATAATAAATAATGTACAACCAAGAGAATCACTTGACAAAGCAATGATTCATACTGAGGATTGTCTTTGCATCTGAGCAAAGGACATGATTTGAGATCATAGTTGTTGTTACGAGGTAGAACTCGCGTACAATGAATTTGTATTATGGGGAACCAATGGCACGGTGGTTATATGGAAATGTGGGGTTAGGTAGGCTGTTTTACAAGTGATTAGTGGGATGAAGAGGTTGGATCCGTTGCCGGTGGAGCTCACAGGATCGCATCTCGTCGGACGTAGCTGAGGAAGGTCGGACGGTGGGAGGCTGACGCTGACTTTGGCCAAGGGGCGAGCTCTCCTGCAGCACGAACAACTCGTCAGAAGGGCGGGGTTGGGGTTCAACCCTTAGCCCCTCCGATGCCTAAGTCAGTAAAAGGGCTTAAATGGGGGGCTGGACACGCCGGCCGGACTAACTGTGTGTCCGCCTCGCGTGACGAGCTATAGATGGGAGAACAAAGATATGGAGGACCTTTGCCCTCGTGTGTGAATGATAGAAGATGAGAGAGTTTTTCTAACCCCCTTCTCCGTAAGAGGAGAGGAGGTATTTATACCTGACGGGTGATGACTAGGCGTGCTGAGCTGGCTCGGGTGTCAGCAGAAACTTCGGACGAGGACGTCGGGAACAGGAGTTCCTGATCCGCTTCTGTCAGGCGGCGCAACGGCCGAGGGGTGCTTTTATCGGGATGTCAGGGCCGAAAGCAATAACCGCCGGTCAGGTCAGCCGCCTGGGGGGTGCTTTGTCAGACGGTCGGGTGACGTATGGGTTAGTCACGTCCTTATCCTAGGCTGTTTGTCGTTAGCGTTGAACTAAAGGTCTGGCTCACTTTCGGCGCCGCGGTTCGCGGGAATCGGATGGGCCGATCCGGTCGGGGGTTGTCCGGCCCGACCGCGCCCGCCAATAGGCCTGGCCTAGCTACCCGACCGTCCCCTAACGCGCTCCCCCGGTGGGTCGGGCGGCTGCGGTTGCTCGCCTCGGCCGGTTACAGTTGTTCGCCCCGGCCGTTTCGGGGAGCGCTGTAAGGCGCGCCTACCTCCGTGATGCCCCGGGTTTGCGGGGCGGCGGCCCTAATTGTTAATTGGTGAGCTAAAGGGGTATGTTAGCGGATCCGGGCGGGAGTTGGGCTACTATGATCTTTAGGTCGTAACAATTGCCCCCGGCCTTCGAGTCTGAGGCGGCGGCCCGGCTCGGCTCGGAGGGCGAACCATATCCGACATTCCGGACCCTCAATATGGGCCTTGGACCCACCGGGCAGTGCCGGCGGCGACTTCGGAATTCCCGCTTTAGTGGTCATTATTACGATTTGAAAAGGAGGCAGAGGAAAACGAAGCGTCTCTGCGATTGAGTCTGCGACACGTGGATGAGGTGACCCTCACGCCAGTCGAGGCGTCGGGGATGTCTCGATGGGCGCCGCGTGGCGAAAGTTTGACGGCCGAGATGGCCCGGGGGCCACCTGTACCGCTAAAAAGGTTTGGGAGGCGGTCGGCGGGAATTTTTGTCTTTCTCCGATTCTCCTCCGGCGCTCGATTTTTTCATTTGGAGCTTGCTGGCTAACCTGTCCCTTTCGTCACCGGCCATCTTCTTCCGATCGCCTTCCAGGTTCAAGGGAGCAACAGGTAACAAAAATTAATTTCCTTCCTTTCCGATCAATGGCTTCTCGATTTGAGATTGGAGGGAGTAGCCGGGTCGGGGAGGAAGAGTCGGCGTTCGAGGGGGCGTCGCAGCCGGGGGTGCAGCGGACCAGGGAAAGATGGTCATGGTTATCCGTTGCACCAAGAGACATTGAGTCCCCCCGACGTAGGTTGGATAGGATCAACATTCGGGAGATTCGCGTGCGGTTTGTGCGACAACCCTATGAGGTGCGGGTTCCCGGGTCGGAGGAAGCGGTGAGCTCACCGGGGAATAATGAGGTCGGGGTCTATGTCCGGTCCTTTGAGTTGGGGCTCCGCTTCCCGATCCACCCGTATTTGTTTCACTTGTTGAATTTCCTGGAGCTGTCGATATTCGCCCTAGCGCCCCGTTCCTGGGGCTTGCTAGTGGCGTTTGTCGTCTTGTGTCTTGCTTGCTCCTTGAGTCCCTCCTTGGCGTTGTTTCAGCATTTCTTCGTGGTTCGGAAGTGGGGGGTGTATCATCGCGTTTGCGCCAGGAGAGGGCGAGAACTCATCCTCGAGGTGCCTGATGATGTCGGCGATTGGATGAGGGAGTTCGTCTTCGTGACAGTGCCAAGTGACGTGGCGCTGACGTCGAATTGGGGGGCGTGGAATCCCTTCGTAAATGAAGGGGTGGAGCTGACCGGGGAGGATATTGCCAAAGCTCAGATTTTGAGGGAGCTGCCCGAGGAGTGTCGTCATTGGGCGAGTCTAACGCAGAGCAGTCGGCTCGCCCAGGACTTTTGGGCCCTAGGTATCTTTGAAGTTTTGTAAACTTTGGGCTAGGCTCGCCCCGATCGTCTCTCTTTTCCTTTTGCAGGTGAAGACACGATGAGGGAGCCAGAGGAGGTGTCAGGTTCGGCCGGTGCCCCGACCTCGGGGGGTACTGATCCTCGCGGGAAAGGCAAGGGGGGGCTAGTGAGGCAGGATCCCCGGATCGTGGGGGCGGGGCCCCCCGGGGGAGAGATTGCACCCGGGACGGGCGACAGTCGGACAAGACCGCTCCGCTGGTGGGCCCGGCGAGGATCGTCCCGAGGGCGTGCCCGCGCGAGGGGCCCGACCCTCCGTCCCCCTGCGGGTACCCGAGGTGGTCGCGCCCCGCCGGGCGCCTGTGATTCAGAAGTGGCCATACGGGATCCCTTTGTGGGAAATGGGGGCGTCGTCGAGTCAAGCCTGTGAGAGCGCTCTCATTCGCTTTAAGAGGACCCGAGAAGAGGTCGAGGCGTACCCTGATGACCATCTCCGTAAGTTTCCCTTTCGAGTCAGCCGCGACGAGTTGGTATTCGAAGATGCGGGAGTGGCGGCGCGCCTCGCCGAGTACTGCGGGTTGCCGCACGATCGTGAGTCATTGGCTCGCGTGGGGGCGGAGCGGCTGTGTGGCTCGGCTATATGGCACGTCGTACAGGTAAGGCGGCTTTCCTTACTCGCACGCCGGCTTTGTGTGCCCGTGTCTCACTGATTCAAGGTTTATGTAGATGCTTACGAACGTGCTAGCTCTGCGGGGCCGTCCCTCAGCGGTCGCCACCAGGGCGGCCCTGCGTGAAGCGAAGGAGAACCTTGGCGAGGTCAGGGAGAAGCTGAGGGACACGGAGGCGGAGCTGGAGAGGGTTAGGGCGGCCCACGGCGTGGAGAAGGGGCGGGCTGCGTACTTCGATTCGTCCAAAGCAGCGATCGAGAAGCAGCTTCAAGAAATAACGCGAGAGAGGGATGATATCCGGGCGAAATATACCTCGGAAGTTGTCAGCAAGGAGTCTGTGATCGGGTTACAGAGGCAGCAGATTGAGGACCTAAAGGTAGCTCTGGCGGCCGAGAAGAGGGAGAAGGGTCTAGCGGTGCGGCGACTGGAGGATAAGCGGGACGCTGAGGGCAAACTGGTCGAAGCCGCTATCCGTCGGTATCATGACGAGCATGTTGTGCCGATGCTGCAAGAGGCTAAGGAGGCGGCGATTCGGCAAATGGTTAAGGATGTGAGGGATCGGTCGGTCGAGAAGCGGCGCCGCTAGAAACGTGGGTTCGGGGAGGGCCGCACCTTCTCGTGATAGGGTTATGAACGATGTGTTGTTGTAGTGGGTGGAAAGTCAAATGTCCAATGTATGGGTTAGCGGTTTGAGTAAATAAATTATGATGATTTTTTTTGTGCCAAACTGTATTCGTATACGGTTTGCCCGTAGAATATACGATTTGTGCGGGATGTGATTGCCCCCAACTTCGCTCTGCCAGGGTTTCCGGTAGAGGGGAGTTGAGATGAGTCACGATCTGTGTCCGTTCGGTCGGGAGCCCGTGCCAAGTGTTGGGATTGAGGTGCATATGAGGTGAGCAGCGGGCTCCTGTGCCGGCCGGGCCGAAGGAGAGCGTAAATGTCAATGATACGACGGAAGCTCGTGCTTTGGCCGGACTGACGAGTGTTAGACCAAATGTTGGGTCCAACGCTGACTGTGTTTTGGCCGGACTGTTGGAGGCCGGACCAAATCTTGGATATAGCGCAGATTTCACGCTTTGGTCAGACTGTCGGAGGCCGGACCAAATCTTGGATCTGGCGTCGATTCCATGTTTTGGCCGGACTGTCGGAGGCCGGACCAAATCTTGGATATGGCGTCGATTCCATGTTTTGGCCGGACTGGCGGAGGCCGGACCAAATCTTGGATATGGCGTCGATTCCATGTTTTGGCAGGACTGGCGGAGGCCGGACCAAATCTTGGATCTAGCGGCGATATCGAGGGGTAATTTCAAAAGAGGGTAATCATTTTGCAGGGATTTGGGCGGGATTCGTTGGCGGTCGTCTGACTTGACGTCATCCTGGCGAATCGTCGGCGGGCGGGAACCGAGGCGGCCCGACCGCTGTGGTGACGACGCGTGGCGCAACTGACGGTTTTGACAGGACGCGAAGCGTCCGAACACGTGGGTTGGCGATGGACCGGACCCAGATTGGTGACGCGTGTCGCGGGTTCGACGGTCACGATGATGATGCTTTGCGGGAGCGCTTTAAAGATATATTGCTTGTGGGGGGTAGAAAGGTTGAATGTCGAGGAGCTAGGGCTTGTAAGAGGTTTAAGAATCCTTTCCAGAGTCGTTCTCGTAGGAGCGGACGGCGGAGCAACGCGAGAGGCCGAGGCGGCAGCACCCGTTAGGTAAGACGCCAATTTGACTAATGTCTTCCACGATGACTCCGATTCGGGGTCAGGGTTCTGGGGTAGTTGGGGAAGGAAGTTCCGCCGCGGAGACTGGAAGGGTGCCCGTCGAGATTGCGGGGGTGAAGTCGGTGCTGAAGAAATCCATTGGGGAGATCTTCACGAAGTACGTCAGGCCGCCATATTCGGTTCGTGAACCGGAGCCGCAGGAAAGGGTGTGTTTTGCGGGTGACCGGGAGGTTGGAGTATATGTCTCTTCATTTGAGCAGGGTTTGCGCTTCCCCCTCATCCGTTCGTGCTGGAAGTGTTGAACTTCCTGGAGCTGCCTCTCTATCGCCTGATGCCCAATGCCATCAGTGCCATTGTGGGGTTCTTGGTGTTGTGCTTGAGCAACCAGGTTCGCCCATCGCTGTCCTTATTTCGGCACTTCTTCTCGGTCAAGAGGTTGGGGTCGGGCTACTATCTGTCCGTGAAGAGGACTCATCCGCTCATCAGGGGGTTGCCTAGCAAAATTAAGTTTTGGCGCCAGCAGTATGTGTTTGTGGAGGTGCCGGAGGAGGTGTTGATAAGGTCTGACTGGGCGGAGCTGAATCCCGAGGCGAGAGAGGTGGTGGAATTGGGGGACGAGGAGAAGTTGGTGGCCCAGATTTTAATGGCTATACCAGCAGAGGGCCGAGATTATCGGACGCTATCTCGGGCTGAGATGATAACGGCCTACATATGGCCCGAAGGTACAAAAGATTTGGGTGTTCCGGCACCTAATATGCTTACGCTGAACTTTCTCTCTTTGGCAGGTGGCACGATGAGTCTATCCCTTGAGGAAATGATGCGGAGGGCCGCAGATCAGGCGGGGCGATCGTCGGCAAGAGGTGGCCCCAAGAGGGCGCGAGCAGAAGGAGGGGCTGGGAGCTCGACTTGTGTGCCAGCGTCAACGAAGAGGAGGAAGAGGTCGGCGAAGTCGTCAGGGCATGACGCGCCAGGGGAAAGCGGTCCGTTGGATGGCGGAGCTGGGGGTGGCGTGGCGAATCCCATCATCGACCTGGAGGGCGGCGACGAAGGGTCGACCGGGGGAGGGGCGGAACTGCCCCGAATGAGATCGCCTAGCCCCATGGCGCCCGCAGGGGGGAGGGGGCGGATCCTAGCGGTCAGTCGCATAGGGCCGAGGCGTCGAGTGGCCCGACCGGATCAGGAGGATGGGACCCATGGCCTTATGGTTGTCCCATGTTTGGCCTCGAGAGAGCGCCAACCGACCCCCACTGTGAGGCCGCACTGGCCAAGTTTAAGGCCAAGAGGACCGATGTCGAGGGCTATCCCGACGGGGCGCTTCATCGGGCGCCGTACAAAGTGGCGAATAATGAGTCCGTGTTTGAGGATGGGAGCGTGGCGGCGAGGCTGGCGGAGAACATCTTCCTGCCTCGCGACAGGGTGGCGCTGGAAGCGGTGGAGCCTGAGGGTCTGTGCGGGACCGCGGTGATGCATGGCGTCCAGGTATGTTATGTAAGACGGGTGGCGCATTTCGTTGGGTTTTAGGGGACGTCCTAAATGTGTTTATTTTTCGGCGTTTCTTTACGCAAATCCTCAACTTGATGCTCGGGATGATGCGGCACGTGCCGGCCATACATAAGGCCGAAGGCGCCGTGGCTAGAATGGTAGCCGAGGTCGCTGTCGTTCGTAAGAGAGCCGGCGAGGACCTGGAGAAGGAGAGGGAGCGGGGCAGCCGATATGAGGCTGAAGTAGAGCGCCTGAATAAGGTCGTGTCCGATTATGAGCAGAGGGCGACCGAGGCTGGAGAGAGAGCGGAGGAGCTGGAGGGGGCCCTTCGGAGGGAGGAGGCTCGTTCGGAGGATCTAGCGGGGCGTGCCAGGGCCGCCGAGGAGGAGTTGGCCCGTAGGGTCGAGGAATTCAGGACGTATCAGGAGACAACTGTCATACCCGCCCTTACAGATTTGATGGTAGAGGGCATAAGGAAGGGCCGCGTGGAGGGATGGGATGACTGCCTGGCTCGGATGAAGGAGAAGGCGGATGGCCTGGTCCCGCCGATAGAGGTCGATCTTGACGGGCTCGCCGCAAGCGGCGGCGAGGAGGGGGATGGAGACGAGGAGGGTGAGGAGCAAGAGGACGAGGAGGGTGACGAGCCAGAGGGCGGCGGGGCGGTGGGGGATTCTATGGAGGGAGAGGGCATCGTGATTGGTGGGGGCGCCGAGTAGTTTTGTGTAGCCCCCCCCCCCCCCCCCCCCCCCCTGTGTATGTTTAAAAAACGAAAGGAAGTAAGGGTTCGCCTGACTCGCCCCCGCCTTTTTTGGACTTTCTGCCTATGTATGCATAAATTTACTTCTTAGAATTACGCCTTGGTTCGGACGTTTCTATCATGTTGTAGGCTGAATCGTGTCGAGTCCCTTTATTTCGCGTAGGGCGCCCGAGAGATTTACAGCGGGGTCGCCTCCCTTTTCGTAGGTTGTTCGAGTTTAGGTCTATCCGAGTTATGACTAGCGGTTAACCGGCATTTGTCTTTGGACTTTTCATCGGCTATTATCGAATGTTTAATAAAACGGGGTCGCCCTATGGGCGTAACGTTGAAACGGCCCGAAGGCGTAACATTGTATCGGCCCGTAGGCGTAACATTGTATCGGTCTAGGTAGGTTGAGGTTCCCATCGCAGCTGTCCCGCCTTTCTCTGGTGTTATGCCCCTGATATGGGGCGTGGAGTGGATTTAGCGGGTTCCGCCTCGGCGGAGGGGCGGGTGGTCGCGTCGGAGCCAGGCAGTGGCTTTGGCCTTCGATCCCAGAATTGGGGGGAGAGGGAGTCCTTGGTGGTTGTTCTATCCCAAGGGGCCCCGTTGATCGCCCCGTCTGGAGTCTCTGCGTGGTAGGCGCGTAGGGACGTGGGCCGCCGCCCCCCTGTGCGGCCTCCTGGCCTAAGCGGCCCGGGGAAGGCCGATGAGTGGAAGGGGGGTGCTGCAGGTGTAAGTGGAATAGCCAGTTGGGTTGGGCCGGCGCTCGGGGACACGTTCCCCTCTGTTGGGGCGCCGCGGGCGGCTGCCGGGGTGCCCGGCGGGGTGATTTGGCAGGTCTGTCCCCTCCATTGGGTTGTCTGCCAGCCGCGCCTGCGTACGAAGGGCGTCCGTGGAGAGAACTGGTATGTCATTGGAGCTCCAGTTCCCCTGCCGTAAGTTGTCTAACGGAAGGAGGGGAGCAGCTGGTTGAGCAACCGTCGTGTAAGGGGAATATCCTGTTGGGGGATCGCTTATTTTGGAGGTCGGTGAAGCTCGCATTTTCCGCGTATGTTGAGGGAGAGATGGCGTCAAAACGATTAGTCTTTCTGCACATCCTTCCCCTCGCCTTTCTTCCCCTCCTCAAGGAAGTAGGGGGGATTTATAATGGTGGATTTCTGCCCTTATTTATTCTTTGGTGAGAGTCGGGGCCGTCTTGGAATTTCGTTCTTAGGGGGTGGGGCGTTCCCGATGGGTGACAGGTGATGTGACCCCTCAGGCATGCATGCCATTTGTCAGTGGTGTTGGTCCCGAGTGTCCTTTTCGGGTGGATAGGTCAATTCGGGTGCCGGCTTTATGGGGGGTCAGGCGTTACTCCTCAGGGGTGGCTCTGCGTTGGAGTCGCCTTGATTCGGGGTCCTTGAGTAGCTTCCCGAGGTTTGAGAGGTGGGGTGATGGACCCCTTCGGGGGAGGGAGGGTATTGGTTTGTCGGGTACCTCGCCTAAGGCGCTCCGGTTCGGGTGGCCAAGCTTAGGGAACTTGCCCCGGAGGTCTTCCTGGGGGGGAAGCGAGTACGCTGGTCGGCCCGTGCCCCTCTCCGGTTTGGGTGGCGAGGGCTAGTCCTGCCCCGGAGTCTTTGAGAGGGGGGGTATGGGGCCGTCGCCTCCCCGCAACCTCTATAGTCGGATGGGTATTGGGCCGTCGCCTACCCCGCATATGGCGCTCCGGTTTGGGTGGCCAAGCTCAGGGAACTTGCCCCGGAGGTCTTCCTGGGGGGGAGCGAGTACGTAGCTCGACCCGTGCCCCTCTCCGGTTTGGGTGGCGAGGACTAGTCCTGCCCCGGAGTCTATGAGAGGGGGGGTATGGGGCCGTCGCCTCCCCGCAACCTCTATAGTCGGACGGGTATTGGGCCGTCGCCTACCCCGCATATGGCGCTCCGGTTTGGGTGGCCAAGCTCAGGGAACTTGCCCCGGAGGTCTTCCTGGGGGGGAGCGAGTACGCAGCTCGGCCCGTGCCCCTCTCCGGTTTGGGTGGCGAGGACTAGTCCTGCCCCGGAGTCTTTGAGAGGGGGGGAACTGAAATTGTCATGCAGAAAAGGCGAAATTTGAAGATAAAAAAGGAGGGAACAAGGTGTTTCGTTCATGACTTACAGCTCTCGGTTATGCCACGACCGGCGCACCGCGCCCCTTGGAGTCATTAGTCTGTCCTTCACGGGGGGGTGTGGCTGATCCCGTTTCGACCTGGCAGTGGCATCGGCGGGAGCTAGCTCTGGCTGGTAGGGGTCATCACTCCGCCCGGGGGAGTCGACTTTTCAGGTTCACCTCTGGTCCTTTGTGCTTGGTTGACCCCACGTAGCAGCTCCTTGACAGCTTCTGGCTTCCCCGCACGATTCCCACCCCTCGGGGGGTTTGGAACTTGACCATCTGATGGAGAAGGCTGGGGAGCGCTCCAATGGCCGACATGTATGGTCGTCCTATAATCCCGTTGTACGCCGACATAATGTCGACCACAACGAACAGCGTCATTCGAGTGACGACCTGTGGCTCCTCTCCGAGGGTTATTGGCAAGGTGATCACCCCCATGATGGGGGTCAAGTGACCGGTGAAACCGACGAGGGGCCCGGTACAAGGTCTCAGGTCGGTCGGCCGTAACCCCATCTTCTCAATTGTGGACATGAACAGGATGTCGCAAGAGCTCCCTGTGTCGATCAGGAGGCGGCTGACGATGGCTGTCCCAATCTGGGCCTCGATGACGATGGCGTCGTCGTGGGGCTGCTCGATCCCCTCTAGATCCTCGTCACTGAAAGTAATGGGAGGGTAGGCCATCCTTCTCCCTCTCTGGTCCCCTCCGAGACCCGCCGTCATCACTTGCCTTGCATACGCCTTTTTGCTTGACGACGACGCCCCTCCTGAAGATGGCCCGCCGCATATCGTATCTATGCGCAAGACGGGTTTCGGTGGGTGAAGCTCTTCCCGCTCGCCGTTTTCCGGAGGGTCTGCCCTCCGCGCCCTTCGGTGGTTCCCATCTTCTCGGTCTGGTCTTCGGCCTCCGACGAAGTCCCCCAGGTGGCCCGCCTGGATCAGCCGCTCGATTTCCCTTTTGAGGGTGAAGCAGTCATCGGTGTCGTGGCCGTGGTCCCGGTGGTATCGGCAGTATTTCTTGAAATCTCTCCGGGCCGGGTCCGACTTCATTTCTCGGGGCGGCTCCGGCAGCAGACCGGCCCGGGTGGCCGCAGCCATCACCTCGATCAGGGGGGCATTGAGTTGCGTGTAATGCGCACGCAAGGGGACCTCTTGTCTTGGGGCGACTCGAGGGAGCCCTTGTGCCGGAGCAAACTCGCGCGCCGGACCGGGGCGATCTTGGGGGCGAGGCCCGGGCGGTTCCCGCCTTGGTCGGGCTATCCGATCGCGACCTCGGTCCCCCTCTTCCTGTCTCGGCCGAGGGTGTGATCGGGGTTCACCTTGAGTCGGTTTCGCCCGGGGGAACAAGGCCTTTGTACCAAGAGTTTCTTCGGCCAACGCGTGCCTCTCCGTCATGGCAACCAATGCCTCATAGTCGGTCGGCGGGTCCCGGAGCAGGGATTTGTGGAGACTCCGAGTCCGCAACCCCGTTTTGAAGGCCAGCATAAGCACCTCATCCCCACATGTCACCGCCGCCCGTCTCTCCTCCTGAAAACGGCGGAGGTATCTACATGTTGTCTCTCCTTCTCCTTGGACTATCGTGCAGAGATAGTCCAGGGGCTTCTTCTTCGTCCGCCCGGCCCGAAACTCTTGGCAGAATTTGTGGGATAGCTCGCCAAAGCTCCCGACGGATCTCGCTGGCAAGCCGAAGTACTAGTCCAGCGCGGTGTCCCTTAGGCTTTGGGAGAAATGTCGGCACAGGAATGCCTCGTCCACATCCTGCGCCTCCATTGCCCCCCGGTATTGTTGCACGTGTGTGAGGGGGTCGCCCCTCCCATTGTACATTGCCAAGTGAGGAGGTTTGAACTTTTTGGGCCTTGGGGCGGACGTGATCCACCGTGCGAGCGGCGTGGCCTCCTTCGGATAGGTAGGGCGATCCGGGGCATCCCCTCTCCGCCATTCGGGGGTCAGGCTTCGGTCGCGTCGCGGCCGTCGACGGTCCTCCGCCCCCGGGGAGTAGTCCGATGGTCGTCTGGCGGGGCTCCTTCCTCGGGCCGAGGACTCGACGGGTTGTGGGCTACGGCTCTCCCAGCGCCAGCGCCTCCCGGCCAGCTCTCCTCGGGCCTCCATCCGTTCCTGATTCTCTCGGAGGAGCCTCTCGCGCTCGGCGGCGAGGAAGCGTAGTTGTCGACAAACGGCTTCCTCGTGCAGGGTATCGGAGGGGTGGTGCTGGTGACGCGGGTCGCCTCCTCCAGGTGGGGATCTGTTCAGCAACGGGTCCCGCCCGTTCCCGGGCCGCCGTCCCATCGTCGTTTCTTCAATGACTTCTTGGTTGCTTCTGTTTTCCTTCCTCAGCCTTTCGCGCTCCGTGACGATGAAGCGGAGTTGGCGGCGGGCGGTCTCTTCTTCCTGGTAGGCCCTCCGGGCGGTCTCGGCCGCCTCGTCTAAACGCCTTTGCACGGCGGCCGCCTCCCCCAGGCGCCTCCACCGCTGCGCAACTTCCATCTCCTCTTCCAGGAGCCTTTGCTGGGCCGCAATCTCCTCAGCGAGCCCCCTATTCTCCCCCTCCTCCTCGAATTGAGGGTGGAGGTTCCGCCTCACGTTCAGGGGCTCTGAGGGGCCGGGCGGAGGCTCCGTTCCAGCCGTCTGATAGCCTTTCCTGGCCAGGGGGACGGCCTCGAAGCTCTTCAGGACGACGGGGGCCGAAGTATGTTCAGTCTCGGTGCCCATCCCCAGAAGGGGGTCGGACGCCGGAGTGATTTGTAGAGAGAGCGGTTCCTGACCCACGGGATCTTTACTGTGGTCAGGGTTCCGCGAGATCGGCATGGAGTCTAACATGGGTGTGACCCTTCGTTCCCACAGACGGCGCCAATTGTTACGAGGTAGAACTCACGTACAATGAATTTGTATTATGGGGAACCAAGGGCACGGTGGTTATATGGAAATGTGGGGTTAGGTAGGCTGTTTTACAAGTGATTAGTGGGATGAAGAGGTTGGATCCGTTGTCGGTGGAGCTCACAGGATCGCATCTCGTCGGACGTAGCTGAGGAAGGTCGGACGGCGGGAGGCTGACGCTGACTTTGGCCAAGGGGCGAGCTCTCCTGCAGCACGAACAACTCGTCAGAAGGGCGGGGTTGGGGTTCAACCCTTAGCCCCTCCGATGCCTAAGTCAGTAAAAGGGCTTAAATGGGGGGCTGGACACGCCGGCCGGACTAACTGTGTGTCCGCCTCGCGTGACGAGCTATAGATGGGAGAACAAAGATATGGAGGACCTTTGCCCTCGTGTGTGAATGATAGAAGATGAGAGAGTTTTTCTAACCCCCTTCTCCGTAAGAGGAGAGGAGGTATTTATACCTGACGGGTGATGACTAGGCGTGCTGAGCTGGCTCGGGTGTCAGCGGAAACTTCGGACGAGGACGTCGGGAACAGGAGTTCCTGATCCGCTTCTGTCAGGCGGCGCAACGGCCGAGGGGTGCTTTTGTCGGGATGTTAGGGCCGAAAGCACTAACCGCCGGTCAGGTCAGCCGCCTGGGGGTGCTTTGTCAGACGGTCGGGTGACGTATGGGTTAGTCACGTCCTTATCCTAGGCTGTTTGTCGTTAGCGTCGAACTAAAGGTCTGGCTCACTTTCGGCGCCGTGGTTCGCGGGAATCGGATGGGCCGATCCGGTCGGGGGTTGTCCGGCCCGGCCGCGCCTGCCAATAGGCCTGGCCTAGCTACCCGACCGTCCCCTAACGCGCTCCCCCGGTGGGTCGGGCGGCTGCGGTTGCTCGCCTCGGCCGGTTACAGTTGTTCGCCCCGGCCGTTTCGGGGAGCGCTGTAAGGCGCGCCTACCTCCGTGATGCCCCGGGTTTGCGGGGCGGCGGCCCTAATTGTTAATTGGTGAGCTAAAGGGGTATGTTAGCGGATCCGGGCGGGAGTTGGGCTACTATGATCTTTAGGTCGTAACAGTTGTAAACAACTTAAATCTCATCGGATCTCCTGAAGAGAAAACCAAAATATCTATTCAAGCCTGACTAATAAATGAAATGAAAGGCCTAGGCAAAAATAAATTAAGCCATGGCTCACAGATTTATTATCTTAATAAATCCTGTTACACACACCCAGAAGTGCGTTGGAGAAATTAAAAGGACCATTGTCATCCAAAGTACACATACGGTAGTACACTCTATGGATGTACAAAAAGACCTCTTTCAATCGCTGAAAGAGGGATAGGATATAATTGGTCCTAAAGCCCCTTATCTAAGTGCAATCAGACACTCCTGGCGATCTGCACGCATCCCGATATAGGAGTTGCAGTAAACTCATTAGCCAGAGATAGTTGGCACCTAAAAAGGGCCATTAGACTGGAGTTAAGCCTTCTGCGCTTCCTCCAAGGGTTGAAAGATTTGGGCTTACATTATAAAGTATCATCCTCCATGTTTATGCAAATGCAGGTTACAGGTCCGATCCCTATACTGAGAAATCTTAGACTGGGTACCCACAGTGGGATGGCCATCTACTGCAGATCTGTAAAGCAAATTATGAAGGCAACATCATCCTATCATTCCAAGATCCTCACCACACTAATGGTGTATTTGAGGGCGTCTGGTGGTTCATCATATCCCAGTGACGACTGGGATAAAGGCTGGTATTGTGGAGCTGACCACATAGCCTGAAAACCATATTAGAGGCGACGAAGCTTAACACACCTTTCCAGAGTTTTTGGATTCAGCAGTTGCTTAATGGTGATAATATTTGTAATCTACGTATATTTTTGGAATGTTGTAAATAGGAGTGATGATATATGCCTAAGAGATATAAAAGCCTAAGGGCTTTTACAGATCAAGGGGAGTTGAGGGAGTTTGTACTCTTTTTCCTTAGCTATGGTTTTTCCCACAGGGTTTTCCATCGCCAAAGGATTTAACGAGATTAATCACATCAACTCTGTATCCTGAAGTGTCCACCCCTTTGTGACACTCAGAATCCTGAAGTGTTCATGAGCAGAGTCGCTTGTACAAATCAGGGGGAGTTAGAGAGCGTTTGTACTCTTTTTTCTTAAATATGATTTCTCCCACATGGTTTTCCATAGCTAAAGGTTTTAACGAGGCAAACCTCAACAACTCAGGATCCTGAAGCATCCACCCCATGTGAGACTCCTACTATGCTCAGAATCCTGAAGTATTCATGAGCAGAGTATACACCTATGACTGGATAAGGAGAAGTGTTGTGAATGGATAATACCGAGTTGGTTAGTCGGTTGGGATCACGGCTTATCTTATAGATAAGACCGTATCTATTGTATCTTATCTGTATACGCTCCTCTATATGCTATAAATAAAGAGCTGGGGTGTTCCTCCCCCAGATGATGATTCATAACATGGTCATTATTGTGGACCAATTATTGTGTATTAAGTGCACTAATTATTCACATGAAATGCAAACCGGGTAAATGTACGCTAAAACAGAAAGAAATCAGTCTTTTTCCCATCAATACCTCAATGGGGCAAAGTTGAAACTTCTACAAACTTCCTCGCCAATCCCTAATGGTTCAAATGTATTGAATCCTAATTCATCAGTAGTGTATCTAGCCAATGTATCACTTGTCAACTTTGCTAGTAAAACTAGCTCTTGCCCTCGTACGATAATCAATTTGTGTTGCTTGTTCAAATATCTACTATTATTGTAATCATCTCTTTTTTCAAAGAGTAAATAGCATATAATCAGAAGCCACAACTCTAAATATGGTTTTTACGGTAATGTTAGTTGCATGTTATTTGTAAAAGGATATTGTTGTTTGTGTTTTGTTGATTTGATTTGATTTTATGTAATCATTTGAGCTACAATACGTTAGCCAACCTCAGGCAAGGGAATTCTAATGCATGACTTTCCCACGGGGAGTGTCATGAGCTAAGCTTGGTCATCGAACTTCAAATCAAAGTCGTTTAGATTCCAACGCGATACATGTGTCACAGACGTATTGTTTAGCTACATGACTTCTACAATTTCGTGCAACACTTAGCTCACTCTTCCTCTATTAAAATGGATAAATCAGCATTCTATCAAATTCTCACAATCACATAACAAGTAAGAAGACAAGAGAAGAACTTGGAAGTGAAAAACTATATTGCATTTACTCATTTAATTACTTGGTGATTCTTGTTGGGTACAAATGGCTTCTCCTTGCGTCCTTTTATAGGTGGGCTCTTCTACAACGAATGGTGGAGATTTGGCTTCCAGAGACTTCAATGATCCAATAGTTTAGTATGAGTTTCTAGAACCTTCTCCATAAATACACATAATGACATCTTATTAAAGAGTTTACATGAATGTATAAGAACATTCTAAATCCATATTTACGAAGAACCATTGGGAACCTTCTTGACAATGCCAACTCATTTGACAAATAAGCGCCAAGTAAGCGCCAACTAGGCGATAGCATGGTGTCTGTAACATTCTCCCCCTCCTATCTTAGTGATGCTCTCATCACGTGGCTTTCTCCTTGCAAAATTCCTTCACCAAGTCATCAAACGGCCAGAGAGCCTTCGCAGGTTCCCAGATAACCTTGATTTCCGATGTTCCTTCCACGTAACAAAATAATTGCAAATGTGGATGGTTGTTAGCCTCATGAACCACCATGTCTGATAGGATCTCATCGGCCTCATTGTCGAACTCCATTTATATTCCTGCTGGCACCCGAGAATACTTTTTCCAGTTGGAGTCATCTGGATCTTCTTGGTATGGCTTTAATATACTCACATGGAAGACTAGTTGGTATTTGAGTATTGGAAGGAGGTCCACCTTGTAAGCCACGTTACACACAGTGGCGGAGGTGGGGGCAAAGGGGGGCAATTTCCCCCACTGACATTCTCAAATTTTAGCTATTGCCCCCCGGACAAGTAATTAAAATAAAGTAATTTAACATTTGATATCACTAACCCTTTGATGCCGACTGGTTAAGGCGTTGCTCTTGAAACCCGAGAGCCTGGTCTTCGAATCCCATTGCCTACTTTTTGGCTTATTATTATTTATGTATCTAACTCTTCATTTGAGTTTAGTTGAGCAAAAAGGACTGTTTATTTATTAATCTAGGTCTTCATGTCAATTGTATTCTTTAGGGTGAGTATAAATAGGATTGGGTTAGAATAAAAATTGTTTTCTTTGGGTTATTTTGAGTGGGGTTTGAGTTGGTTTTGGTTTAGTATAAATAGGATTAATAAAGGCGCCGACGCCTTCCTGTGTCGAAGGCACCCCCTAAATTTTTTATGCTAATTTGTTGTTCAGTGTCAAAGGTGTCTGCGCCGAATTTGTTGTTCTGTACCGAATGTGCTCGCGCGTTGTTCCGCGCTAACAAACGGCGCCTACGCAATTTTTTACGCTAATTTGTTGTGCGCAATTTGTATATTAATGATGAAACTATGATTTTTGCAACTGTATTCTTTTATATGAAAACAAAATATTTTATTATTATTTTTTCGCCCCCCTAACACAGCTTTCTGGCTTCGCCACTGGGTACACACTCTTTTCACGATCAGAGTGGTGGAAGAAGGTCCACCTTGTAAGCCACGTTACACACTCTTTTCACGATCAGAAATATGCCTTCCATATTTTCTTATCAAGCTTTTGTGCAGTTCTTTATGCTGAACTAGTGTACATAGCCTGAAAAGAACCAAGACTCTCCGCCCTCAACCCAACCGAAAAAATCAAATTCCGCTCTTATTCTATGTAATTACTTACTACCTGTATCTCGGGAAACGAAAACACAAAATGACAATCCATTCTCTAGTTTGTACTAAATTACTTACTACGAATGCACATCTCGGCCGTCGGGTAGCTGCTCACCATTTCAAAGTCTATATCTATGGTTCCAGAAATGGAATTGCTATTCTCGATTCAGACAAGACACTAATTTGTTTTTTTGAATGTCTTTTCTTCTTATCAGCCCACATCTGCATTATTTTTGTCAGCTTGCTAAGATACGATATTGACATCTCGTTCTGCTCTTACCATTTCTTAGCAAATATACAAGCTACTAGGCTACTCCCATTGTAGTCCGTGGAAATAGTATTTGAAGTGAGTGGTTGTTGCCCCCTTATAATCTCAAATAGATTTTCCTCGGTCGACTCACTCATTTGGAGGTTGTATGAAAACTAAGCTATGTCCAAGAATTTTACCCGGTCTTATATGTTAGCACTTACATAATGCCTCAAGTACAGCTTCAGTAGTCAATTCACCGTCTCTGTCTGGCCATCCATCTGAGAGTGGAAACTTATAGAAAAGCCCAAATCAGATCACATTAATCTAAAGAGCTCAAACTGAAACCTTCTCTTGAAGCAAGCATCCATGTCAATTATGGTGATCTTCGATAACCCCAAGTACTTCACCATATTCATTAAGAATAGTGGGGTCGCTACCTGCGATGAATACTTCGTGTGTGTTGGAATGAAGATCACATATATTGAGAATCTATTGACCACCAATATAATGATGTTGAACCCCTTGGACTTGTGCAAACCCATGATGAAATCCATGGAAATGCTCTCTCATGGTCGCTTTGCAAAAACATGAATTTATATATTGAAAATAAAAACTCATCTTTACACATATATTCTTTCGTGATACCCGAGGATCCTAATCTCTTTCTGAGAAGACCCCAAGCTCTTCCACTAACAATGCCTGATAGATGATTCACCCTAATGATCTAGCCCATTCACGATCCATAAGCCTTTTATGAACTCGAACTCGACCCACTTGCACTGCTAGTGATAGGAAGGAAGATGAGGCAAAAAATTTATTCTTAGAGAGAAAAAATCTTCTTTGAAACGTCTTGAATTTTTCCTCTCAAGAGATCATGGATACCAAGAACTTTGATCTCTTATCATAGGATTTCTTGGTGCTTTGACAGGGGATAAGAGGATCCCTTTATATAGCGTTTGGGATCCTTAAAATCTAAGTCAGATTCGGAATTTGAATTGGAATCCAACTCTATTCCTCAACGCATAAATAGAAGAAGACTTATTCATGAACTCTTTTTATCCCAATTAGATTCTAGATTTGAATCCAATTTTTTTCCCAAAAATAACACATAATTAGAAGACTAAAACTCCTACAAACCTACTATTCTTGGGATTTCTTATTCGAGTCAAACTCTTTGTTTAGGTTTGGTTTTGGATCTAACTCTTTGGATTAAACCTGTACCCGCAAATAAACCCAACCCGCCACCTTTAATTGGCCCCACTGCATGCATTTGGGCAAGTCCATTTGCAGCCGTAATTGCCAGCTAAAGGCCACTGCTAGCCTTTATGGGCTGGCTCTTACAAGCCAACTGGCCAGCTGTCGGCACCGATCGATGGTGGTTTGCCACCTCACTGGTGGTGATGCCTAGACACCAGCATCATTTAGGGCATGGGTTTATGGAGTTTTCTAGCTTTTCTTTTTCTTTTGAAACATTCGTAACTCCTTATGAATATTTCTCATTCATGTTTTGCAAATCCTTGCAACCTGCCTCTCAAATAAGTGTAGTGACCCTGTGCTATGAGGGATAAGCACTAGAGGGGGTGAATAGTGTTCTATAGAATTATAAGGAATTTACGCCAAATAAAACCCTAATTAACCAACAAATGCGGAATGAAAGAAATGATCAACAACACAAGGAACAATGCAATGCAAACAATCAATCTACCCTGGTTCGGTGCCACCCAAGTCTCCCCGACTTGTTACCGGTGCCCTAATCCAGCAACACCCGGATCCCCTCCGGATACTCTAGTAAAACCACTAGAGCACTCGTTTAGCCCACTTGCGGAAACCCCACAAGTGCAATCGACCTACAATCGATGTCTGTGTATCCCATAACCCGAGAACACGCAAAGACCTTAATCCCACAACTTGGGACTAAGCACGCTCTCACAAACCGAGAGCAAAACTGAAATCTTGACTCCCACAACTTGGGATCAAGCCAACCCTCTCAACAACCGAGAGTATACAACAATATATATGTATAGAGAATGAAATATAAAGATATTACCACAAAATCCGAAGCCCTGAGAAATACTTACCAATTTAGGGCAAGAATGGATTTTGAGGAAGATGAGATCACAAACCCTAGCACCACCAAGATGATCAGCAAGAGATGGCTTAAGGTGAAGATGCTGGTTGTGATTCAAGCTCTTAGCTAGAGGAGTTCACAAAGATTGAAAATCTCTGTTGAGAAGTTAGGGCTTCAAAGAGAAAGAGAGAGATTTTCTTGCAAGAGAGAGAGCTTGGAAAATAGATAGTGAATTCTATTCTATTAGGTCTGAAATAACTCTGATAATGGACCTTGTTTTTAGCTTGAAACGAATCAGGTTTATATAGAAAGAATCAAGAAAAGTCGTGGTCAAAAATCTCCCAGCGGTCATATTTTGGAGCAGCTTAATCGGTCTAAGAAGGATCACTGACCGATTAGTTTTGCAACTAGTCGGTCGGTGAACCTTCTTGGACCGACTAGAAGGTTGACAAGGAAGATGGTGAAATTAAGAGATAGAACTAGTCGGTCTAAGAAGAAACATCAACCGACTAGTTTGACAGCTAGTCGGTCGGTGAGCCTTCTTATACCGACTAAGTAGTCAACAGTAAAGAAGTCGAATTTCACTAGGAGAACTAGTCGGTCTAAGAAGGATTCACAACCGACTAGTTGGACAACTAGTCGAATTTCACTAGGAGAACTAGTCGGTCTGAGAAGGATTCACAACCGACTAGTTGGACAACTAGTCGGTCGGTGAACCTTCTTGGACCGACTAATTGGTCAACAAATAGGCTTGAATATATTAGGATAACTAGTTGGTCTGAGAAGGATTTCCAACCGACTAAATCGTCATCTAGTCGGTCGGTGAACCTTCTTGGACCGACTAAATGATTAACAGTGAATGGGCTGAGATTAGCAAGGATGGTTAGTCGGTTCAAGAAGGATTTCCAACCGATTAGATCGTCATCTAGTCGGTTGGTTCTTCTACTTGAACCAACTAAGATGCATACGAAGCCGTGAAAAGAAGCGATAAGCTACGGGAAACATTTTAAAGGCTTCTAAGACAATCCTAGAGATAAGATATGATAGAAATGAAGATTTTTAGCCAAGTAAGACTCAAGGCTTAACATTCTACTAAACAGAAGCTAGAAGACATAAAAGTAAACACGACAAACCGTCTTCAAAGCTTCAACATGAAGATTCTGAATTCCTCGACGTCAATAATACTCCTTGAGCTTCAACGAAGCTCCAGGCACAATGATCACGCGTTCTGAGGAAGTCTTGGGATGTCGCTTGAAATGTACAAAGTAATTTGGCGATGATCTCCATCATTCTTCATGGTCTTGAGTCATCTTCTCTTTGGATTGATTCTCCATTTATCTGTTGACGTCATTGGCTTGAGGTTTGAGGTAGCCTTTGAGTTCTTCAAGCCAATGCTTGTTGATCTACCAAGTCCTCCACTTGAATCAACACGTGAAGTCACTTTTGATCTTCTGGAATCTAATTGGTGACTTTTTAGCTAAATGCAATCACAAGAGTTAGTCACAATGATTTGTGTTTGATCATCATCAAAATCAAGGTGGAGAGTCCAATACTCAACATTCTCCCCCTTTTTGATGATGACAAACCAAATATAAACAAAGTAAATAATTGTGCATTAAATATACTTACTCCCCCTGCAATGATGCCAATCAAGTTAATATCAATAATCAATAGCATAATTCAACAGTTAATAATGTGTATCACATGAGGTTGTGTATATATCGCATGAATGACCATAAATAATATGCGTACACAATACAAATCATATAGGTGATACACATTATAAACATGAGCATGATTACCAATATATATATATATAATGTAATCAATATAAACCAAGGTAATCACCAATGCTCCCCCTGAATCATATACATGAACGATCATACATAAAGTCTATATGATTCAAGTTATTGTTTAACACTCAACATTTAATAAGCACATCCTTTGTTTATTTCTCTCCCCCTTTGGCATTATCCAAAAGACATGGGGTATAGAAACAACAAAAGCAAAAATAGAGTGGAAAACTAAAAGGTATATCTAATGTAAACTAGATAAGCTACCAATTTTAAAACACGATATCAAAATAAAGATATCAATTGCAAGAGCAAATATCCAACAACAACTCAACTACCCTCAATTATCACAAGAAGATAAGCAATAAGTATATGTGATAAAAGATTACAATAATTACTAATTGTAAAGAGTAGTGTGAGCAGTGTTAGAAAAGTGACAATAGCATAATTAGCAGTAGCTACTAGCTATAAATATGATAAAGAATACGGATAACAATGCAAAAAATATGACATCACTTGTGAAAAAAACAATTGATCAAATAGTGTCAAATACACAAACAAACTCAATTATCACAAAAGTTATAACATTAAGCATAATGTGATAGACTGTCCTTGAGCAAGGGCAAGACGTATGACATAAAGATGATTAAATACAATATGATGGAATCAAAATCATCACAATGACATAGATCAACCAATAATATCAATAAACTGAAATCTAAGTCAAACATAGAAAATGCAACAAACATGACTATGGAAATTTTTAACCATGTGTACAAAGTTATGTTATGAAATAATAACACAAATTAAGTATAATGGCATGTGATACCAATAGTAGGCATACCAAATCATCTCCAAAAGTAAGCATACCAAATCTAAGTGAAGTGTGCGATGTGGGCATACACAAATATCTACATCATGCAAAAGTGTTATGCCAAAAAGAGAAAGAAACATCATAAAACGTATGGCATACACAATTCTAGCACACTAGGATACTAATTGAAACAATGTTCAAAAGAACCATAGTGCTACCATGCATTCCAGAATAGATACTCACATAATGAGTCAATGATAAGCATGGAATGCCATGAGCATAGGGAAGATAAGCACAATATCACAAGCTCAAAAACTAGCATCAACCAAGAGCATGTAAAGATGATATCCAATATAAATAGTCTAACACAGTGTACAAAGCAGGAAAATAATGTCAAGATCATGACATCACTTGAGAAGGAAACCAAGTGAACAAATAGAGACATGATCTCATCCTAGCTCAATTATCACAAAGGATTCAACATGAGGCATAATGTGACAAAACATCTTTTGAGCAAAGGCAAGAAGATAATCTACGTTCAAAGTCACAAGGTAGGAAATAAACGAATAAAGTTATCATGAACATCGCATGCATGCATACCAATTGTGCGAATAGAATAAAAAGCTTGTGTAAGCACAATATAATCGGAGGTAGCATCAAAGAAATCATAGTGCATCAAGATATATTCATGGAAGAATATTATGACAGAATATACATATCATCAAACACAATATAAAGCTTATATGATCGTGTATAGCACAAGTTATCTCTAACATCTCATAAAAATAGCCTGAAATATGAGCATGAGATGAGAAATGACATAGTGAGAAATATAGCTTGAAGATCACTAACTAATATGAATGAGTGTTATGTCACTTGTGAAAATATCATACATGAAAGATTTAGCTATAGACATGAAAGATCTCTTGAATAAACTTATAGCTAAACATCAGTCATGAAGTAATTAAAATGACAAGTAACATACATTGATCACCCCAAATCATATCAATACGTCTCATAAAGATAATCATACAAACTATAAGAAAAGTATGAAATGTATGGTGATACAATGAACAAATATGCATAAAGATCCTAAATCATTAATCTTATTCATGGCATGAAAAAGATATGAACATCAATAAGCAACTATCCAATTCATTATATGAATGTTATAGCTACCATGGTACATGAGTCGTAATAAGACATATATGAAATACATGAACAATGTAGTCACATAAACAAACACTCTTCATGAGGGTGTGACAAGAATGAGCTAATGAAGAAGTATGCTATATTACACAAATCAAATATATTAAAATACCAATTGTAAACATGGTAGTCAAAACCAATATATTAAAATACCAATTGTACAAAACACATACTTACAACCATTTAGCTCTCCCTATATGTGTGCATCTCCAATGCACCATACTTTCCTTTGAATTGATCCATCATTTGTAAACCAAGTAGTGTGTATAGTAGGCATCTTGCACAACAATCTGACAATTCAACAATTGGTGGTATCCAAAAACTTTTTGGATCCAATAGGTTAATGAACAAAATCAAGTAGTCCAATAACCAAGCGTTTACCAATTGTAAATAACACTCATCGATAGAAATGGATGACATGCATTGATAAGAGTTATTATAATCACGAAAATCATACATATAAGGAATTAACAATTCTCAATCATTAGAAGTTAGATTCACCTAGACTAATAATTCATATGCATATGATTTAATCACAATACATTATGCAAGCAATCATCATTATGAATACACACATCTAATACAATAGTGTGTGCTAGAAAGATTCCTCGTTCAATATGCATATGTGCACAAAATAAACATTCACGGCACAACACATATTGAAGGAAGGCATGAAAAGTAATACCACAAAGAATGTGTATGAAAAGCATAAAGTATTAATTTTCAAAACCAAATTTCTATTTCCCTTTGGCATATCAACAAGATAGGAAGGTGCAAATTGATAATAAATCACCAAGGGTCAGAGAAATCAACTAATCTATATGCACAAACATAATACGAATGAAATGCAATGACATATAGATGAACATAACATGATAGCAATCAAAACATGTCATACTCCCACACAATCATACAAACTATGCAAACTTGGGAGTAGTGGACACACACACACACACACACACACACACACACACACACACACACACACACACACACACACACACACACACACACACATATATGGGTAAAGTGTTCCTAGGGCGACTCCTTAGATGAAATCTAAGGAGTCGCTCCCATTTTCTCCCATCTCCCACAATTTTTTTGGATTTTATTTTTCATGGGATTGTTGGTCACATCATGGATGATCAACATACCAAAAATCAAGTCATTCCAATACTTTAAAAGCCACCATATACCCCTTGCAACTTCAACGGTCTGAAAACGTGCTTAAAACCCATAAAGTTGCAACGGGTAGATGGGGGCTCTAAAAGTATTGGAATGACTTGATTTTTGGTATGTTGATCATCCATAAGATGAACAACAATCACAAGAAAAAAAATTTCAAAAAAAATGTGGGAGATGGAAGAAAATGGGGGCGACTCCTTAGATGAAATCTAAGGAGTCACCCTAGGAACACTTTACCCTATATAAATATATATATATATATATATATATATATATATATATATATATATATATATATATATATATATGGGTACAAAAAGTAATCATACAAGCATGGTACCCAAGCAATGAAGTGCAATATGAGTGAGTAAGCAAGGTGGAAATCAAATAAAGACTGAGTTTGATTTTTATATATATAGTCGCATGAGAATATGTCATTCCTAATATACGATTCTATATGTGTGTTCATACCATGCCTAGAAACAATCTTAGGAGTCCAAAAGATAGTGATTTGGGATTCTTAAGAGGAGGTTGTGTAGTGGCATGAGTAGGAAGTTGGGATGCACGCTTGTGAAGTGGAACATAAATATAAGCGTGTCCCATGTGTGAAACATGCAAATGAGCATTAGTTCTAACATGAAAATTTTTAAGCCACATGTTATAAATAATCCTTGAATAAACATATGAGTAATGATTATGAATACACAATGCACATCAGTCAAGAATTTGACACGGGTGAAATACATAGACATGAATGACATACAAGACACATAATATGCAAACATAGGATATGCATGAGATAGTCTCAAACACAAAGTGACATCTACATGCATCCAACATACATGGATACCAAATGTAAGAATATACTTACAACATTAAGCTCCCCCTACTTTGGTGCATCACTTAAGCACCATCAACTCCATTTGAATGAAAGTCTTTGCAAATCAAGGAGTTGGTAGAGTTGGTATCCCAATGTGGATTGAACCTAGAAAACATAATTTTGGTATCCAGAAACCTTTTTGGATCATATGGGTTAGGCAACAAATTTAACAAACTAAATTCAAATTATTGTAACCCATATCCTAATGTAATCATACACAATATAAATGAAACATGTAATCATGTTACTAGATAAATATATAACCATATACATGCATGTACCAAATGTATCAAATGTAAATATGTATATTAATCCAAAAGCATGACATGCATCACATGCAACAAAACATAAATATGAACCAAGCGTGTGTTGCATGATAAAGTATTAGATATTCTACACATGAAAATCCTAAACACAGTGATTTACTAATAATCAAACAATAGAAATCAAATTCAATATGAATTTAAGTTTCTAACAAACATGAGCATCTAAGACCAAAATGCAAACAAAAGAGTAAATCAATTCTTAACACAAATGCTTTGGTACCCAAAAAAATGAATATAAACTTATGATACCAAGCAAAGAAGGGTCAACTGAAACTAACCCTTTGGAAACCAAGTCCAAGAGGACCGTGATTTCCCAACATAATCATCATTCAAAATAATATCATGAATATAAGATTGCACATACATATCCTTAGCATGATTACTAGTGTTCTTAGGACCCCAAATAGTGTATGATTTGGGTATTCTCTTCCTAGTGGTTGCATGCACAAAAGGTTGATCTCTACGTGGTGCATGTGGCCTAGGAACATGAGATGTAGCAAGAGCATGAGGAAATGTGTATGGACAATTGTGTTATGCTAAAGCATGATGATGGACATATGGTCCATGGTGTGGTGTTGCATACATACGTGGATTAATATAAGGTGTGTATGCATGAGGATGATCATGAGAATAAGCATGCATATGTGGATGTAATGTGTGACCATAAGCATGTGAAGGTGCATGAGCATGAGTACGTGCATGAGATTGTCTCAAATGAGTGTTTGCACATGCTCGTGGGTGTGGAACATAAAAACTCTCATTTGTAGGAATGTGAGGAGTGGAGGCATTCCTACGTGTATTGGTGTACATGAATGCATGTCCCTTCCTTTGATGCCCAACCTTGGTGGGTTTCTTTGCAAAGGAGGGAGGAATAGGAGTGGTTGTTTCCTTAGTAGTAGAACTACACAAGTTGTTATAGACACCACTCGTGGATGCACCGGAGGATGGCCTCATAAAATCTATAGTTACTTCATTATAGGAGGTGCGTGCATTGGATGCACTTGCCTTCGAATAACCAAGGCCAACACAATGGTTTGCCGGTAGTTGATTCTTTAGCAAATCATCCAAATTGTCCTTTCCCTTATTGAATCTCTCAATAATGGAGGGCAAGAGCTCATATTTCTTTGAAATTGAAGAAATAGTGGCATTCAAGGTGGATGCAAGTGTGGTGAGCTCGTGCACTTGGGATTTGAGATCCTCATTCTCAATGCCTAAACTAGTGTTTTGAGATTGAAGATTTTCAATCTCAAGATCGTTACTATCCACAATGGAAACACGATCAAGTTGAGATTTGAGGGACTCCACCTCATTTCTCAACATGCCAGTTTGAGTAAGCAAACTTGCTTTCTCAATAGCGAGTGTCTCAACAATGGTGTCATTGTTAGAGGTGCTACATGTAGATGTGTTAGTGAGACTAGTAATCTTATCTTTAGCATCACAATATCTATGCATAAGCGTTTGATATTTATCAAATAATTGTTTAAGAGCAATTCTAAGATCGTCCATTGTTACATCTTCATCGTCACTATCACTTCCACTCGAATCACTAGATGTGTCACTAGAGTCATCCATAGTGGCATCCTCTCGTCCTATCAAACCCATGAGTGAATCTCTTTCATCATTGGAGGAAGAACACTCCGAGGTGGACTCTTCTTGCTCCGCTAGCATGTGCCATATTTGATATGCCGTTGTTGCCTTGGACACACACACAAGAATGTCATAAGATAAAAAATCAAGCAAGATATACATTACCTCTACCTGTTTCTTCATCAGTTCTTTTTGCTCATTTGTCCACTTATGTACGGAAGTGGTAGGTGCGCGAAAGGGCTTCTCCACAAGCTTCCAATAATCCTCATCGATGGATTGAATATAGGCCTTCATGTTTACACTCCAAAATTGATAGTTGGGCCCGAGGAGATATGATGGAAAAGGGCTTCGTGTGTTGTTTTTGTTGATTGCCATAGCTATTACCTTGCTCCGATACCAATTGTAGTGACTCTTTGCTATGAGGGATAAACACTAGAGGGTGGTGAATAGTGTTCTATAGAATTATAAGGAATTTACGCCAAATAAAACCCTAATTAACCAACAAATACGGAATGAAAGAAATGATCAACAACACAAGGAACAATGCAATGCAAACAAGCAATCTACCCTGGTTCGGTGCCACCCAAGTCTCCCCGACTTGTTACAGGTGCCCCTAATCCAGCAACACCCGGATCCCCTCCGGATACTCTAGTAAAACCACTAGAACACTCGTTTAGCCCACTTGCGGAAATCCCACAAGTGCAATCGACCTACAATCGATGTTCGTGTATTCCACAACCCGGGAACACGCAAAGACCTTAATCCCACAACTCGGGACTAAGCACACTCTCACAAACCGAGAGCAAAACTGAAATCTTGACTTCCACAACTTGGGATCAAGCCAATCCTCTCAACAACTGAGAGTATACAACAATATATATGTATAGAGAATGAAAAATAAAGCTCTTACCACAAAATCATATGCCTTGAGAAATACTTACCAATTTAGGGCAAGAATAGATTTTGAGGAAGATGAGATCACAAACCCTAGCACCACCAAGATGATCAGCAAGAGATGGCTTAAGGTGAAGATGCTGGTTGTGATTCAAGCTCTTAGCTAGAGGAGTTCACAAAGATTGAAAATCTCTCTTGAGAAGTTAGGGCTTCAAAGAGAAAGAGAGAGATTTTCTTGCAAGAGAGAGAGCTTGGAAAATAGATAGTGAATTCTCTTCTATTATGTCTGAAATAACTCTGATAATGGACCTTGTTTTTAGCTTGAAACGAATTAGGTTTATATAGAAAGAATCAAGAAAAGTCGTGGTCAAAAATCTCCCAACGGTCATATTTTCGAGCAGCTTAATCGGTCTAGGAAGGATCACTGACCGATTAGTTTTGCAACTAATCGGTCGGTGAACCTTCTTGGACCGACTAGAAGGTTGACAGGGAAGATGGTGAAATCAAGAGATAGAACTAGTCGGTCTAAGAAGAAACATCAACCGACTAGTTTCACAACTAGTCGGTCGATGAGCCTTCTTAGACCGACTAAGTAGTCAACAGTAAAGAAGTCGAATTTCACTAGGAGAACTAGTCGGTCTGAGAAGGATTCACAACCGACTAGTTGGACAACTGGTCGAATTTCACTAGGAAAACTAGTCGGTCTGAGAAGGATTCACAACCGACTAGTTGGACAACTAGTCGGTCGGTGAACCTTCTTGGACCGACTAATTGGTCAACAAATAGGCTTGAATATATTAGGATAACTAGTCGGTCTGAGAAGGATTTCCAACCGACTAAATCATCATCTAGTCGGTCGGTGAACCTTCTTGGACCGACTAAATGATCAACAGTGAATGGGTTGAGATTAGCCAGGATGGTTAGTCGGTTCAAGAAGGATTTCCAACCGATTAGATCGTCATCTAGTCGGTTGGTTCTTCTACTTGAACCAACTAAGATGCATACGAAGCTGTGAAAAGAAGCGATAAGCTACGGGAAACATTTTAAAGGCTTCTAAGGCAATCCTAGAGATAAGATATGATAGAAATGAAGATTTCTAGGCAAGTAAGACTCAAGGCTTAACATTCTACTAAACCGAAGCTAGAAGACATAAAAGTAAACACGACAAACCGTCTTCAAAGCTTCAACATGAAGATTCTGAATCCCTCGACTTCAATAATACTCCTTGAGCTTCAACGAAGCTCCAGGCACAACGATCACGCGTTCTGAGGAATTTTTGGGACGTCGCTTGAAATGTACAAAGTAATTTGGCGATGATCTCCATCATTTTTCATGGTCTTGAGTCATCTTCTCTTTGGATTGAATCTCCATTCATCTGTTGACGCCATTGGCTTGAGGTTTGAGGTAGCCTTTGAGTTCTTTAAGACAATGCTTCACCTTTGTTGATCTACCAAGTCATCCACTTGAATCAACACGTGAAGTCACTTTTGATCTTCTTGAATCTAATTGGTGACTTTTTCGCTAACTGCAATCACAAGAGTTAGTCACAATGATCTGTGTTTGATCATCATCAAAATCAAGGTGGAGAGTCCAATACTCAACAATAAGTTGATCATAACTCTCTGTGACCGGTCCCGTATATACATATACATCAAGTTTTTTCCTTCAATTTTATTGATGAGTAATCATCAATGTATAACTCTAAAAGCATAATTTCTACTTCGGCAGCAACTCGATCGTACTCTATGATTGTGTCATGGGTATAATAGTGATGCTAGCTATTGGATATATGATCATCTATTAGGTTTTGATGCTGATAAAACATTATTTTATGAGTTAAATGTTTTTGCAGAGTTTTCAAATCAAACATATCACTACAAATGAAGGCTTCATCTCAAGACAAAGACCTTGCATCGATGATCATGAAGACCCAGCTTAAAAGTTGTATTTTATTGTATTCATGAGTTGTATTTTCTTTTTACTTTTAGATGATGATGTAAAGCTTTATGATGTCATCTTAGAAACTTAGGATGTCCTGCAAAGTTCTAAGTCACGACCTTTTTTGGTCGACTAACATTTTTTCCTGATCGACTAGCTCCTTTGAGTAACTTCTGATTTTTTTACTCAGGTCGACTAGCACTTTTTCTTGGTCGAATAGAGCATTTGCGTGGTTTTGGACTTTTGGTCCTGGTCGACTAGATCTACCCAGAATTCAGTTTTTCAAGATGGTTTCTAGCCATTTGAACCCACATTTTGGCCAATTAACGAGTCGTTTTTTACAGTTATTGGTGGTTCTTTTTGGCTATATATATGTATATGTATGTATATATATGTGTGTATATATATGTATATGTGTATATATATATGTACATATATATAATACATTTGACAACCTTTTTTAAATTTTAGGGCTGATAAGACAAGCTGACTAGGACAAAATGGTTGATAGAAGAACGGTTGAGATTTAATCTTGATGAATGAATGGTTAAGATGTGATTTTGTGGAAATTTTTGAAGGAAAAAACATTTCCCTCCAAAAAATTGAAAGTTTTATGGGGAAATGAAATTTTTTGGGGAATTAAAGTTTCTGGGGAATAGAATAGTCACTCAATTAATGCATTTGGGGGGAAAACTTTTAACTTGCACTTAATGCTGCAGATCGAATGATGCTGATCGAATGATCTCTCTCTCTCTCTCTCAACGCAGGGCTCACTGTCTCTTTGACATATGGGGCAAGAAGATGGGAATAATTTCATGCACCGAAGGCGCCCGCTAAATTTTTTACGCTAATTTGTTGTTTCGCGCGCCCGCACCGAAGGCGCCCGCTAAAATTTTTTATGCTAATTTGTTGTTTCATGTCGAAGGCACAGGTGCCGAATTTTTTGTTCCACCCTGAAGGCGCCCTTGCTGAAAAATTTTGTTTTTTAAAATTTTAATTATTATTTTGGGGAACAAAAATTTCGAGGGTACAGTTTTGTTCCGCTAAATTTTTGGGGAACAAAAATTTGAACCGTGCCCGCGGGCACGGGGTTTTTACGCTAATTTGTTGTTTCGCGTGAAGGCGTCCGCGTCGAATTTGTTGTTCTACGCTAATTTGTTGTTCCGCGTCGAAGGTGCCCACGTCAAATTTGTTGTTCCGCTCCGAAGGTGCTCGCGCCGAATTTTTTGTTCCGTGCCGAAGGTGCCCGTGTCGCTAAATATTTTTACGCTAATTTGTTGTCCTTTTAATTTTTAATAATTTTTTAGGGTACAAATATTTTGCCGGGAAAAATCTTAAATGAACCGTGCCTGCGGGCACGAGTTATGACTAGTGTGTGTGTGTGTGTATATATATATGGTGATCTGCCCATATAAAAAAGAGAGTTTTTGCACGGTGCGAAATTTTTTTAAATTTTTTTCAAATTTTTTTTGATGTTTAACCCATACAATTATATACCCCAGGAGAAATAATGGGTGAACCCTTAGGGGATTAGAGCATACATCCTCCCGTTACAAATTTAACGGTCTAAAATGTGCGAATTTGTTGAAATGCCTTCATCGAAGGCCAAATCACAATATTTTGCAATTCCCACGCGCTAGGATTCGATGTCTACATTAAGGGCGTGAGCTATGGCTAGGGAGTCAACCGCCAAGTTTATTCTACCTTGGCCCAACGGTCAAAGACGGTCTTTTTCCCGTCGATGACAATGAAACACCCCGCGTAACCAATAGATTCCTAATCCCTATCGAAATCCTATTCCTATGGACGCATTAGGGAGAACCCACGAAGGGGTTTCCACCAAAATCCCAGATTTGGAAACTACTCACACATTATAGTTAAAAAGCAATCTAAATGAAAATCGACCGTAGAAATCATAATCAGGCGATTGAAATGAAGTAGTAGCAATGATATTAAGATAATATCAAAGTTTCATAAAGATCAGAACTCTTACAAATAACAATAAAATTCCAGCCGTCACAATAGGGAAAAAAGACAAAAAAATACACAGCTCTTGTTTCTGAAAACCTGGGACAGTTATATATAGAAAACGACTTCACCCGATCGGTTGTCAACCGATCGGGTGAGCTGCAACGTTCTTCGGCTGCGGTCTTCAGAAACTTCACCCCCTCACGTGACCCGATCGGTTGGCGCAAGCGGCTCATCGTTTGGATCTTACGGTCATCAGGTAAACCGATCGGTTGAATTATCAATCGATCGGTTGGAATTATCGCCCAAAAGAACAGAGACTTCAGTCTACTTGGCACGGTCAACGAGCCGTCGGGTGAGCTCTCTGGGTCGTCTCTTGGAGGAATTGGCTACAGATGAACCGATCGGGTGAATATCACCCGACCGGTTGGAATTCAGCTCCAAATTCCCGAGAAGTCTGTTGGGATGAACCGGTCGTCGAACCGGTCGGTTGATCCTCACTTTGCTTCAGCTGCTGTCCGGGTCGGATATGCATGCATCACCCGATCAGTTGGCTGTGTCCAACCGATAGGGTGGGGGCTGAAAGATGGCAATCTTGGTCGTTTGACCCCCTGGATCGTGCGTGACTCCTCCCGTTGCTCCGGGGACTTATGATATCTTCGTTATGTGTCCCCTACGCTGGCAATCTCCTGCAAACACACAAAAAGACGGAGAAGTGAAAGAAAAGTAGAAAACACGAGAAAATGGAAACGGGACGGCGGAAAATAACGGAAAAAACACAAAGAAGACGAGCATGAATATATAAAATATACACACACGTCAAAATCCCCCAAGCTGAACCCTTCCTCGTCCTCGAGGAAGACGAGCGAGAGTAGGAGCTCGGAGGGAGAACATAGAGAGAGAAAGAGAGAAAAAGAGAAATCTAAATCCTAAATCGCCCATCAGGGCCAACAAAGTCAACAACGTCACACCAAGCAAGCAGGCGACAAATCACAACACTAAACCAAGGAAAACGAGTCCAAACGAGTGTAGTGGGCCCACGCGGTGAAGCGCAAGTGAGTGTGGTCGCGTTCTAGCAGACGATGTTAATATCTACAATGTGCAATAGAGCTCCATATACACAAATCCAAGAAAAGACCCAAATATAGATTCGATTTGAAATAAGCGGTGAATAGATAGCTCAAGCATGCAATAGAACAGAGTAAGAATCGAATCGTATCATGCGTCAGGGACTCCACAACTAGTGACTAGGAAATCACCTCACTATCGCCTAGATAATAGCGAGAAGGTCCCTATTCCAAGTGTTTTCGAAAACGATGGGGGTTGAGATGATGTGGAGAAGAACACTCGGTGCAAATTCTCGCCTTCCCTTTATTCTCGGTAGGTAGGAAAATATTCACACAGAAATTTTTTTTTGGGTTTTGGATATACATATATATATATTTCTTTCTTTTCTCTTTTCTTCTCTTTTTGGGTTTTTCTTTTCTCTCTTTTTTTGGACTTTTGGGTATATACAAGTGTGTACTCTCCCAAGTGGGAGAACGGTACATGACGAGGGGATTTGCACCAAGTAAAAATAAAAAAGAAATCGGATTCTAGACACTTGGAAAAGGGAGATTTTTTTCGCTAATCAGAGCATATGCTAAATGGGTTATCCTAGTCCTAACTGTGGAATCCCGACACATGCGAAATGAAGTATACAGTATAAATATAGCATGCATATAGAGGCAGACAGGAGAAGCAAATACCGCATATTCAAATCAAAACATGATAATCTAGGGGTCATTTCAAGACAGGTATATAAATCAAAATCACACAGTAGAAGCACACCGTAAGCTAGACACGACACACGACTCACACAAAAGCAAAATGGACCCACGATGCATGAAATGCAAGAGGACTCAGCTTCCTAGGGTTAGTGAATGTGATTATCGAAGCCATGCTAGGTCTGTGTGATTCTGTGGCAATTCATCATTTGGGGTCATCTCTAGGAGAGAGAGAGGAGAAAAAGGAAAGAAAGAAAAAGAAAAACACGGTGAAAACGACTCAAAAACAAAGAAAAAGACACAAAACGACGCACGAAGTGCGACTCCCCCAAGCTGAAACTTGCATTGCCCTCAATGCAATAAAAGTAAATACTGGAGGGCAATGAAAATGGGGGGAAATACGCACCGACACAAGGAGAAAAGAAAAACGAGAAAAACACACATACGAAACTGAAAAATAAAGAAAGAGGAAAAAGAAAAACGGAAAAAGAACGATAGAAAATCACACCACACGACGTATATAGACAAACACAACACACAGAAAAACTACGACAAAACACACACAAAAGTTGACTTCCCCCAAGCTGGAGATGATAAAGCTAGTAATATGATGTGCTCATGACGATGCAGAAATATGCAAGGGGAAGATCGGAAAAGCGAAAGAAATCAAAAAGCAAGAGAGGAATCGTCCTCGTCCTCCTCGGTAGAAGATGGAGGGGTGCGGAGGGGAGAGGTGGGGGGGTGTGCGAAGAAGTGGGGAGAAGGGTGCAGGATGTGTGTGGATGGGTGTGGAAGTGTGGACGATGGGTGGTGTGGTGGTGATAATGGGGAGTGGAAGGGAAATGGCGACCAAAGCGGTGGTAAATGGGGTAGATACAGCGGTAGATGGGGTAGATACGACGGTAGATACGGCAGTAGATACGGCGACGGAAGAGGATGGTGGGGGAAGTGATCGCGAACGAACCTGCAATTTCTTGTGGCGCACGTATGGGGTGACGGTAGTGGAGGGTGGTGGATCTGTGGGGTCGACAGCAGTGGTCGTGAGTGGAGGTGAAGTGGTAGGGATGGGAACGGTGGTGGTGGGAGGGGATGGTCGCCTAGGGGGTGATGGTGGAGGTGAAGAGTGTGATGGTGGAGGTGAAGGTGGTGGTGAAGGTGGAGGTGGTCCGTGAACGTGAGTGAGAATGCGGAGGATGGCGGCCACGTTCCTCTCAAGTGCGAGGAAACGTGGGTGAGAGAAGATCGAAGAGGATGGGTCCGAGGGGGCAGAGGACGAAGCGCGAGTGCGCAGTGAAGCTAGCTCAGCCTCGAGAGCGCGACGAGCAGAGGCGGCGTGGCAAACGGAAGAAGTAGAGG